>ML400637.1:10915-39234 GCA_005239525.1 Nicotiana knightiana | reverse complement strand
TCGCCCTAAACCTATAAATAGACTCCTAAAACACAATTAAAAGAGGGATTTTCGTGGATCAAATTAGACAAGAAGAAAATTCCATTGAAGTGCAAGAACATCGATTCTACAATCTAGTATTCCTTACTTTATATTTCAATTATGCAATTGTTTGTAGTTTTGTTTCGTTTAAACATGAGTAGCTAAGTTTTTAATCTAGGGTTGTGGTAGAACCCGTTGGGGATGAATTTCTTTTGATATTAATATATTTTGATTGATTATTCTCTATTTGTTCAACTACGTTCTTATTGTAGTTAATTGAATGGCCATCAATTAGCTGTGCCTATTTAGTATGTATCTACTTGAGAGAGAGTGCATATTTAGGTAATTGTTTGAACAACACCACTCCCAGAGTATAGACGAAAGTCATAACCGAGGGTTTAGAGGTTGGATTAGAGATAACGATACCTCGGGTGCAATCTAAAGTGAACTGTATTGCGATCTAGCTAGCGTAACTTGAGAGAGTGCGTCTAGTAAATTATCATAATTACTCGAGAGAGATTTATGGTAGATAGAGAGTTCATGATTGATAGAGACGATTAATTAAGCTATAAGAAGTATCGGAAAAAGAATTCACCAACGGGGGAAACCATTACCTTAGACCTTTAATATTATTGTTTAAATTGTTAGATTAATTACTAGTTGATTATTTCGTTAGTAGAATTAGTTAAACAAAACAAATTGATATTTAAAAGTCTTGAGAAACTTGATTAAACACCAGTTTAGTATTTAATAAACTCGATTGATACGTTCAATTTCTCGTGGGATCGACTTTGGGCTTAATACCCCAGATTTATATTTGCAACGCCCGTTTAGTCTTTATAGAAGACATAGTTGAGCGTGATCACTAATTATGACATTAATGGGGCGTCACAGAGGATAACGGTAACTGCTATACGGTTACATAGCGTATGAGTTATCAATTGGGGCTCCTTGAATTTGCCCGTAATTTTGTCTGAATTCATTCTGTCCGTGCCTCTTCCTTGTCTCAATCAGGTTGAGTTTCGTAGCTTATCACCTCGTAGGTTTTTGATTCATGCCTCTTTATAGAATCATATCCAGCTGTCGCGTTTTCCTTGGTCCACGTAGCCGGCTGAGTTGTCTAGAATCAACTTACGTGTGAGACTCTTTTTTACCAATACAGATAGTCCCCCCACTTACCATTTATTTATCGATTAATACTTGGTAAGTGGATACGCACTTATGGCAAGAATATTTTGCCGTCACTTTACCTCGAAATATTGTATCCTTCTCTGAATCATAGGCGTCATTTGTTACTTCTATTTAATACTCAAACCACGTGTCCTTCCCGAATTGGTTCTGCAGTTACTCGGCGCTTTTTTGGGCTTTTTGCAGCTGCGTCAGTCCCGAAGTGACACCTTCAATTATGACTTTTCATCATTATTTTTTCCCATGTTTAACGGTTGTCCTAAAATATAAATACCTTTCTTCTTTTCTTTGCTTCCACGAAACACTTTCTAACTTGTCTCTTGTAAATAATTTTTTCTTGCCTTTGTAAACATGTCTTCTTCAAACCAACCCAAAAGAGTAATAGATGTTGAGAATTTAACACCATCTTCTGCTCCGACTAGGAGTCGGAGGGGTGGTAGACTAAGGAGTCTAGGATCCACCCCTTCGAGAGGCTCTTCTTCTTCTTAGATAGTTTCCCCTCCTTCTGCTAGGTCTCTTGTTTTTCTGAGGGCTAGGGCTTCCCGGTCTTTGTCTAGAGGTAGAGATGAATGCCTTCGTGAACCTGGAGTTGATGAAATGATTCCCGCTGAGTTTGTCTTTACTAGGGAAAATCAAGTTCTTGTAGATCAATCTTCTTCCCTTGATAGTGTTGAGAGGTATCCAACCCTTATTACTGAAGCTCAGATTTCCCTTGTTCGTAGGGAGTGTTTTTGGAGGGATGATTTCCCTATCTATATTCCGAATAGTAATCAAAGAATAACGTCTTACAAGACGGGATATTCATTTGTTTATACGTACCCTTTTACTATAGGGTTTAGACCTCCCATTGATCCAGTCATAATTGAATTCTACTGTTTATTCAATATTTGCTTAGGGCAAGTTGGTCCGCTTGTGTGGCGAGTTTTCGCGTGTCTTAGGAGTTTAGCTTCTTTAGCCTCAGTTCCTTTTACTTTTAACCATCTTATTCATCTGTATTATCCTGCCTTATTTCGTCAAGGGGTTTTTACTCTGACTGCCAGGAGTAAAAGAGTGTTGGTAACCCCTGGAGATGACAAGGACAGAGGTTGGTACCTCTAGTACGTCGTTGTGCCCACTGCTGGTTTAGTGGGTGAAGAAAATCTTCCCTTCCGTGAGAAGTGAAATCGTGCACGTGAGTACATTTTAGCTCACATCTATTTATTTTTCTTCTTCCTGACTTGAGATGTTGTATTAAAACCGTATCTGTTTCTTCTTCTCTCAGCAATCATGGGTACTGTTGAGAATGTCTCCGGTATCCGTGATTGGGTAGAAAATGTCTGTTGCTCCTTTGGAAGAAATATCTTGGAAGTACTTCGCTGGGAAGTACGGTTGGCACGTAAAGACCCACTGTAAGTGAAGCTTTTGTTCTTTCTTCTTTCCTTACTCGAGCCTCTTCTTTCTTTCTCGTTTTAACTTTTCCCTTTTGATAGGGTTCTCTGCTCGTGGGGTGTCTACTACGTCTATTCCGAAGATGTATCTGACCCAGCCGAAGAGATTATTATTGGTTCGTCTTCCTCGAAGATGAAGGTTGGTGAGTCTCGATCTATAGAATAAGAAGAAGAAGAGGAGGGTGCTTTGGTGCACAGGTCACGGAGGAGGCAGGTGATTTCAGACGATGAGTGTACACCCATGACTTTTCCTTCCGTGCCTGAAGTTAGACCCTCTACCTCTGAAGATCCTTCACCTTCTCCCGTTCATGAATCTGTAGATTACTTGTTCCATGAAGGCTTTGGTCTTGCCTCCGATGAAGTTCTCTTGGCTGTCTTTCCCGCTTCCTTAAGAGAAACTGTTTCATCTGCTCTTAGTGTCTCCTCCGATCCTTTGGCTATTATTGCTTCTGCTGTTTCTTTGCCCGTGGCTTCCTCAACTCTTCAATCCTCTGTGCCTGCTGCTTTGCCCGTGGCTTCTCCGGCTCCTAAATCCTCCGTGCCTGTTGCTGCTTCACCTCTGCCTGATTCCGTGCCTTCCATTAGGAAGTAGGGTCTTCTAGCAGGGAGATGCCGCAAGTAATAATAGAAGTTCCGACTGAGGGGAGTCTTTTCAAGAAAACGGGTGAGCCCGAAGTGTGTCTTAAGCCTTTGATAGGTCCCACAGAGAAGTCCAATCTAGCTAGCTACATGCTCTTACATGGGCCAATGAAGTTGTGCATACCACTTTGAAGGTATGGTGTAGTTTATCCCATTTCATTTTCGTATATGAAATTTATCATATCTAATTGGTTTATTTCTTGTAGGTTAATCTTATAGGCATGGAGCTCATGAAGAGGATCTCAAATAAAGATCAGTAGACAAAAGAGTTACGGGCTGATGTTGATAATTGGAAGGCACAGTATGACAACTTAAGGATTGACATGGATGCCTTAGAAGAGGAAAGAAGTAGCTTTAAGCGGCATATGAGACTCATGGAAGCAGAACTGACAGTAGAGAAGGCTTCTTCCAATCAGGCTGATAAGGATAAGAGCATTCTGGAATCCTTATTTGCTGAGCAGCTATCCCGTGCCTCAGAGGAGATTAGGGACTTGAAAAACTTGCTGGGGCAGAAGGAGGAATATTCAGGCGAGCTTGTTCAATCACTCACCCGTACTCATGAGGATCTTCGTAATGCTTTAGACAGAGTTCAAACTCTGGAGGAGTTGATTGTACCGTTGAGTGCTGCCCATGAAGCTGCTGAAGCGGAGAAGGACGGGCTGAGAGCTGAGCTTCAAGTATGGGCAAGGGATTATGAAGATCTTGAAGAGATAGCTGTTGTCGATGTGAGTTGGGCGTATATGAATTCTCACCTTGACGCATTGACGGAAATGAGTCAAGAGGGTTTTGACCTTAGTGCTGAAATAGATAAAACTAAGGAAGCCATGGAGAAGGCTCAACAAGGTTATAACCTCTCTTCACCTGATGGTGAGACTCCTGCTGCTCGTGCCTCTTCATCCTTAGTTGCTCCCCGTTCCTCCTGTCGGTGAAGAAGTCAATCTTCCTCCTCAAGAAGATTAAAGTGTTTATTCACCCTTTTTTTTACTTGATTGGTGGTTACCCCAAGCTCCATCGGGGGTAAATTTGGATCTCTCAAAGTCCCCAACTGACAGCTTAGGGGCATTTTAATGTATAAATTATATGCGGCTAAGTACTAGTTTGTACTTAGTTCTTACTTAGCCGCTCTTTTTGAATATATGCAAGTTATGACTTTTTGCTTTGAGTTTCTGTTTCACTCTTGAGTCTTTTGCATGCTTAATTTTCAAGGTTTTTGTTTTACCTCTGAGTTTTTGCATGAGGATGCTGAAATCACTCGTACCTTTTCATAGTAGGCATGGTGTTTGTGAGCCTTTTTGTAGTAGGCTATGTTTATGAAAGAGGGCCCTTTATGATTGAAACTTAATGAAGAATACGTCTCAACTTCATGATGGTGTAATAATGCAATAGAGTGATAGGAATTTCACACATGTTTAAGAATGTTTCCGAGAAAAGTTTTTTGTTTCAACTTCCATGGCATTTTACATGCGTTTGATTATCGTCTAAAACTCATGTTGCAACTGTTTTTGTTTGACAGATTTGATATACACTTGTATTTCATAACTGTTTTTCATAGGTAATAGTTTTTTGATATTAATACAAGGGAACAACTATTTTTCACTAGTAACAGTTTTGATAAAGATTAGGGTTTTTACCCGCAACTATTTTTATTGATAACAGTTTATATAAGTACATGGAAAATGCTTTTTCATCCGTAACAGTTTTATTTGACAACCATTTTCTGAACAAATACAAGGATTTTGATCTTTCATCTGTAACTGTTTTATTTGATAACAGTTTTTGAATGAGTACAATTTACCCCTAACTATTTTTCTACAACAGTTTTGAATAAGTACAAAGATGTGCATTTCTTCCTCGTGACTAATATTTAGCCTTTCAACCTGAACATGTTCGAAGGTATTTTGCATTTTTGCATTAGGCTTTGTATTTGAGTGGACGGCTCTTTCGATCCCTTTCGACTCTGCTCGTATCACTTCTCTTGTTGGGTAGATGGGTCTTCAGGCTCGAGCTTTGGCTTTTTGATAGTCTTGTTTGCTTCGTCTTAGCCTTCCATACTGTATAGTCCCCCAAGTGTTTGAGCTTTGAAGAATGAAATCTCGAGCACTTGATTATTCCTTCCTTGTGGTCCTTTTCCTGAAAAGGAAAAACATTCCGGACTCGAAGGTCTATAGTTTTTAGATGATGACTGCTTAACCCTTTTAAAATATCCATCAGAAAGTGTAACCCTAGACCGGGAATTTCGTTATTTCCTCGCGTCTTTGCAGGTCTAATATCATCATCTGGTGATGGGTTAGCTTTTATGTCTATCATCTAAAAAAGTTAGTAAAATTTTAAATGTTCAAAATAAAAATCGAACGTGCGATACCTGATCGGGGGTACTTCTTTTCCTTAGAAGTAGTACTTCTTCAAGTGGATGGCATTCCATCTTGTCGGTAGGATTCTGCCGTCCATAGCTTCCAGCTCGTAGGCGCCCTTCCCAGCTATGCCTCGGACTTTGTAAGGTCCTTCCCAGTTTGGACTTAGCTTTGATACGCCTGCTTCTTTCGTTTACTGAAAGACTTTTTTGAGGACGAAGTCCCCAATCTTGAAGTATCTGAGATGGGCTTTGCGGTTATAGTAGCGCTCAATTATTTGTTTTTGGGCTGCCATCCATATTAATGCTGATTCCCTTCGTGGTTCGAGCAGGTCCAGATTAGTCCTCAATTCATCGTCGTTTGCTTCTTCCATAGCTGTCATGAACCTTATGCTTGGCTCGCCGATTTCCACAGGTATTAAGGCTTCTGAGCCATAGACAAGTGCGAACGGAGTTTCTCCCATGGCTATTTTTGAAGTTGTTCTATATGCCCATAGCACCGCTGGTAACTCATCAAGACAATTTCCCTTGGCTTTATCTAGACACTTCTTCAGGTTGCTGATGATGATTTTATTCGCCGATTCCGCTTGACCGTTAGCCACGGGGTGATATGCCGTTGAAGTGATCCGTATGATTTGACAGCTTTCAAAGAATTCTGTGATTTGTGAGCCTACGAACTGTGGGCCATTATCACACACGATCTCCCTTGGTATACCAAAGCGGTATATTATGTTTCGCCATAAGAAGCTTTTTACTTCCTTTTCTCGCACCTGTTTGAATGTTTCTGCCTCTACCTATTTTGTAAAATAGTCGGTTAATACAAGTAGAAAATGTACCTGTCCCTTAGTCGGGGGAAGAGGTCCTACTATGTCCATACCCCATTTCATGAAGGTCCATGGTGATATAACTGGATGTAACAATTCTGCTGGTCGATGCATGTTATTGGCAAACCTTTGGCACCTGGCGCATTTAGATACGAAGTTCTCGGCTTCTTCTTCCATCTTTGGCCAGTAGTACCCAACTTTGATTAAGGTTTTTACCAAGGATCTTGCTCATGTATGATTTCCACAGTGTCCTTCATGGACTTCTTTCATCACGAACTCCGTTTGATTAGGTCTGAGGCATTTAGCTAGGGGTCCTCCGAACATCTTGCGATATAGTGAGTTGCGAATGAGGCAGTACCGTGCAGCTTTGCGGCGAAGTGCTTGAGCTGTTTTCCTGTCTTCAGTTACAGTGCCATTCTGCAAAAAATTAAGAATTTCGTTTCTCCAGTCCCAGGTTAAGTTGTTGAAAGTTACCTCATTCCTGTCCTGGTCGATCGTTGAATGGAATAGATGAACGAAAATCGTGTTGTCTTTGTTAGTTAGCTAATGCATCTCCCTCTGCATTTTCCTCTCTAGGTATTTGTATTACCTTCCATGTTTTGAATTGTTTCACGAGCTCTCGTGCCTTTTCCAGATATTTTTGCATTCGAGTCTCTCGAGCGATGTAAGTCCCCTGCATCTGATTCACTACCAGTTGGGAGTCACTGTTGATCACGATTTGCTCGATTGAGAGTTCTCGCGCGAGTTCTAGTCCTGCAATGACAGCTTCTACTCTGCTTCATTGTTAGTTATAGGATAACACTTGATAACTTGCCGTGTCTTTTCACCCGTGGGTGATATTAAGACTATGCCTAAGCCGACACCCTTTACATTTGAAGAGCCATTGGTAAATAGGGTCCATAGGCCCAGATTAGCATCGTTAAAGAGTTGTAACTCTTTTTGCACCTCAGGGATAATGCTATTACTAAAGTAAGCAACAAAATCAGCTAGTATTTGAGACTTAATTGCAGTCCTAGGCTGATAGATTATTTCATCTCACTTAATTCTATGGCCCACTTGGTTAATCTTCCTGATAGTTCTTGTTTATGCAAAATATTTCTTAAAGGTTATGAAGTCACAACAGTGATTGGATGACATTGAAAATATGGTCGTAATTTTCTAGATGCCATTATTAAAGCTAAGGTTAACTTTTCCAGATATGGATATCTAGTTTCAACATCTAGCAAAGTTTTACTTACATAATAAATAGGAGATTGTTTACCTTTGTCTTCTCTTACCAGTACTGCACTTACATCGATTTCTGAGACATCCAGATAGATGTACAATCTCTCCCCTTCTTTTCGCCTTGATAGCAGCGGGGGATTAGATAGATAAGCCTTAAAAAGTCTTGAGCGCTTGTCGACATTCTTCAGTCCATTCGAATTGATTCTGCTTTTTGAGGACTGAAAAGAATTTAAAACTTTTTTCGGAAGATCTGGAAATAAATCTCCCCAGAGCTGCGATTCTTCCCGTTAGTCTTTGAACTTCTTTTTTATTTGTTAGTATATCAGGTATTTCCTCTATAACTTTAATTTGAGCAGGATTTACCTCTATTCCCCTGTTCGATACAAGGAAGCCCAGAAATTTACCTGATTGTACTCCAAAAGCGCATTTTTCTGGATTCAGCTTCATATTATACCTGCGTAAAATGTCAAAAGTAGTAGAAAGATGATGTAAATGGTCTTCTGCCTGTGTTGACTTTACCATCATGTCATCAATGTAAACCTCCATCATCTTTCCCAGATGTTCCCGGAACATCCTGGTCACTAGCCTTTGATAGGTGGCTCCAGTGTTTTTAGGCCAAAAGACATGACTTTATAACAATAAGTCCCCCTGTTTGTGATAAAGGAGGTTTTTTCCTCGTCTGAAGGATCCATTTTAATCTGATTATAACCAGAATATGCATCTAGAAATCTCAATAGTTCATGATCTGCGGTGGCATCAATCATTTGATCTATATGTGGTAAAGAGAATGAATCTTTGGGGCATGCTTTGTTTAAATCAGTATAATCTACACATACCCTCCATTTGCCATACTTTTTAGGTACTACCACAGTATTAGCCAGCCAGTTAGGGTATGTTACCTCTCGTATCGAACCAATTTTCAAAAGTTTTTGTACCTCTTCATCGATCACTTGGTTCTTGAATGGTCCTTGCTTTCTTTTATTCTGTTTAATAGGTAGGAAGGATGTATCTTCATTTAGTTTATGAGTCATCACTTCTGGTGGAATACCTGTCATATCTGAGTGGGACCACGCAAAGCAATCTGCGTTAGTCTTTAAATAATCAATTATCTTACCTTTTCGCGCGGGGCTCAGCCTCGTGCCTATATACACCTTCTGCTTAGGTTTTTGTTCAAACAATGGAACAACTTCGTGCTCTTCCGTAGTTGTTTTGATGTGTTCGTCTTCCTCCGGTTCATAAATGACATCTGGTCTGGAATTTACATCTGTATGGTCCAGCGCAACTTCTGTGGAGACTGGACTCACCTTATGATGGGTATCTTGTTCCGTACCTGTTAGAGTATTCACTTCTTTCATACCTGTTTGGACGGTGACATCTATTTGGAAGATTTATCTACCTTCCGATTCCTCCGTTTCTTTCTTTCTATAAAGCGCTACAGAATTTATATTTCTGGAGGTTTGTTGATCACCTCTAATTTGTCTGATTCCCCACTCTGAGGGGAATTCAATTACCTGGTGTAAGGTGGATGGTACTGCTTTCATGTCGTGGTTCCATGGTGTTCCCATATCACGTTATAAGCCATGTCAGTATCAAAGACTTGAAATTTGGTGTTCTTAGTTACTCCCTCGGCGTAAGTGCTGAGTTCGATCTCTCTTTTGGTTATCACCGTAGAGTTATCAAACCCTGATATTGCTCGTGCCTTTGGGATCACCTTATTTCCCATGAGCATTTCTTCCACGACTCTTAGCAAGATGATATTGACCGAGCTACCTGGATCAATCAACAATCTTTTAACGTTAGTGTCATGAATGCGTAGAGATATTGCTAGAGCATCGTTAGGGGGAAGCATTAGCCCGCCAAAATCTGCATCATCAAAGGTTATATCATCTTCATCTGGATTTTCTCGAGCTCGTTTTCCATGGGTAACTGTGACCTTCGAGGCTAATTTGCAAACTATTCCATTTACTTCCTCTCCTCCATGTATCACGTTGACAGTCCTTTTTGGAGAAGGAGGCTTCGATGGCTCCTGCCTGTTCTTCATATATGCATTTTTACCTTTATCACTAAACAATGCTGTTAAATAGCCCTGTTTCAATAAATGTTCTATTTCACCTTATAAAAATCTGCAATCTGCAGTCCTGTGTCCATGATCATTGTGGAACTCACACCAGAAATCTGGACTCTTTTTATTTGGGTTTGACCGCATTTCTTTAGTCCATTTAACCTTATTCCCATATTTCTTAGTATTGAAACAAGTTCAAGAGTACTTACATTGAAAATGTGATCCCCAACTAGAGCATTACCTCTAGGTCGTTCATCCCGATCCTTTCTGGATCTGGATAAGGATGAGCACCCATCCCTACCTGGTGGTCTATAATCCGACCTGGTGTTTTCAAACCTGGGGCGATTGTCACGTCCTGATGGTCCTAAGTAAGGATCGTACCTGTTTTTACCTGATCTCTTGTCTGATTCGTATCGCCTGGATCTGGAATGATCTTCATCTTTCACACGAGCGATGATATCTTCTTCCATTCGAAGTTTAGTATTGTACCTGTTATATACATCATTCTACGTTGTAGCGGGGAATTCTCTCAAATTTTCCTTGAGTCTCCTTGTGGGTTCTGAACTTTTTCCATTTAGGTTACTTGCGAATGCCATGGCTGCCCAATTATCAGGTACCCTGGATAATTGCATTCTTTCTCGCTGAAACCTGTCTACAAACTCACGGAGTAGTTCCGTGTCTCCTTGCGTTATTTTAAATTTGTCCTCCATTCTTTTCTCGACTTTTTGTGCACCAGAGTGTGCTTTTATGAAATAATATGCAAGCTCAGCAAATAAATCAATAGAATTTTCAGGGAGAAGAAAATACCAGCTTAAAGCTCATTTGGTAAGCGTTTCTCCGAACTTTTTGACAAGGACTAATTCAATCTCTTGTTTTGTTAAGTCAGTGACCTTTACTCCGATGGTAAAAGCAGTCACATGGTCGCGTGGGTCAGTTGTTCCATCGTACTTAGGAACGTCAGGTATCTTAAACTTCTTGGGTATAGGCAAAGGTGCCGCGCTTGGCTTCCAAGGTTGTTGAGAATATCTATCAACATCAATGCCTTTGAAAATAGGTGGTACTCCAGGAATTTGCTCGATTCGATTGTTTTATTCCTTTACCTGTTTCTGCAAGGTTAGTAGTAAATTTTGTAACTCAAGGTTATTAGTCATACCTGGTCTCATTTCGAGAGACTCGCTAGGGGTGTCATCCCTTGCTAAGTTTACCAACCCGGACTGAGGATTTTCCATGGTGATAGTATTATTAGGACGTGGTGTTAGTGATGCAGGTGATGCCGCTGGTAATCCCCTTGTAAATTCTTGCAAAGCTTGACTCACATACTCCTATCATCTGCTTTATGCGATCATGTTCTACTGTTTGATCATTGTTGTTATTATCGTTATTGTTGTTAGATCTCTCTTGGGATTGTTCCCTTGAACTTATTGGGGATGGAGGAGGTGATGGAACCCCATCCCTCTATTGGTTGTTGTCGTTGGAGTTCGACATAGTTTAGAGGATATCGATTGAAAGGTAAACAAAGATTATCAGATTCCCGGTAACGGAACCAATTTTTTAAACCAAAGAATTAGATCTTTGACCAAAGCTATTTTTAGGATGAACGCGGGTTACTGATAATCAAAGAAATAATATTGAATAAAAGAAAATCAGATAATGACAATAATATGATGCTCAGAAAATAATGTGTATTATATTCGTAATCAGATGATCCTCTACAAGCTATATTCTTGTCCCTTATATAGGGGATTTCTTGATATAACGTACACCTCTTAATATGATCACTCATTAATGACTAATTATGACATTAATGGGGCGTTACAAAGGATAACAGTAATTTTTGTACGGTTACATAACGTATGAGTTATTAATTGGGGGTCCTTGAATTCGCCCGTAATTCTGTCTGAATTCATTTTGTCCGTGCCTCTTCCTTGTCTCAATCAGGTTGAGTTTCGTAGCTGATCACCCCGTAGGTTTATTGATCCATGCCTCTTTGTTTCTTGCCTCTTTATAGAATCATATCCAGCTGTCACGTTTTCCTTGTTCCACGTAGCCGGCTGAGTTGTCTAGAATCAGCTTGCGTGTGAGACTCTTTTTTACCAATACATGTAAACCAAAAGTTTACTAAGAGATAGCATATTCCATGATAAACCTAAAGTTTTCATTTTCCATTTTTAGATGAGCTATTTGAGAATTCAAATAAGCATATATTGAAGAACTAGAAGATTCTTCAAGAATTCTCTTGTATTGCTTGTTCTCAAAATAAATTGATTATACCAGCTAAAGTTGGGACTATAACCCCTGAATTCTGAAATATATGAAAGGTTAATATGGGCCCATTCACCTATCATGTGAACCACTTATAGATGCATATATGAGATGGTTAAACATGCGTTTATTGTCAACCTGCAGTTTGGCATTTGAAATTGCTTTTATTAATTAAGAGCATAATTTTCAAATTAAGAAATAAGGATAGTTCATCTTGATGATGTTGGTTTATATCCAAGCTAGTTTAGCATTGAATGCCTCCCATTAATGGCTAAACTATCGCTTATGAGAACAAAGCCTCATGTGTTGGTCTAAGATTTTCTAAATTGTATGTAACAACACTTGTATGCATCAGACTAACAAAATATGATAAGTCCTCCCCTCACAATTGGTTTAGGATCAGGAAACAAATATTTTTACTATATAATAACTTTTGATGTGTGGTATATGATTAATTTCTCTACCACAATACAAACGATATGTTTTCCAAAGAAGATTGGGGATATATATTAGTTTTTACAACATTTGGGGGATGGAATGAACAACTGAAAAATATGCTATATGAATCGAATTATCATTCTCACTCAGAAGATAATTCAAGTCAAATGCCAGAAGCATTTGTTGATCCAAAATTAAATATCATATTTCAGCTGCGAATGCTCCTATTAAAATTAAAGTCCCTGAAGGATGGAGTTTACTGTACGCATGATGCGTGGTAGATTAATCGGTTCCAAAGGTAACAATCCTTGAAAAGGATAGGAGCAAATAATCAAAATGATCATAATAAGGAGGAAATGAGCTCTAGAAGAGCCCACGACATAACATTTCATGAAACTCCAGAAGAATTTCAGGTACCTGAAAATAAAGAAAGTAATGAGATCTCAACAAGTTATGTCGCTTGCGAACCGATATGAAATGATCATCGGCGATATATTTGATACAATATAGTGCACAACATTGTAAAAGACTGTGAGGATCGAACTTATAGTCCAGACACCTGAAGATGTCATGCCATTTAAATGTAAGTCATAACCTATATGAATCATTTGATTAAATCTATATGAAAATCCTTGAAGGATTTAAAATGCCTGAAGCATATAGTTCAAAGTCTCGAGAAATGCACTCGATCAGACTACAAAGGTCATTTTACCGTTTAAAGTAATTTGGGCGCATATGGTATTATCGCCTCGGTAAATATTTTCTGAAAGAAGGTTACAGAAGTGATGTTATTTGTCCAGGTATTTTTATAATGAAGATGTCATCAGAATTTATTATCCTTGTTGTTTATGTTGATGACCTAAATCTTGTTGGAACTCCAGAAGAGCTCCAAAATGCAATTGAATATCTTAAGAAAGAATTTGAAATGAAACATCTTGTAAACACAAAACTTTGTCTTAATCTGCAAATTGAACATTTTGTAGACAGGATCTTTATCCATCAAATCTGCCTATACAGAAAGGGCATTAAAATGCTTTTACATGGACAAATCTCACCCATTGAGTACATGTCACGACTCCAAATCCTAACTGGTCGTGATGGCGCCTATCGTGGAACTAGGCTAGTCAACCATCACATAACTACCCATTTGTTCTATTATAATAATTCACAATTCAATATTAACAGCAAACATAGCATAAAATAATTTCTTTAAGTCTTAACGCCCCAATAATAGTCTAAAAAACTCTCCCAAGACTAGAGTCAACATGGTCACGAGCATCGAAGAAATAACTATGCTAATGTATTAAACAATGTCTATGAAATAAATATAAATACTAATACTAATAAAATAAGGTAAATGGAGAAGCTGCGGACGTTGGACAGCTAAATCCCGTAATGCTGTTGCTAACGAACAAAGATGGCTACTGCTCCGCACTAGTACCTGGATCTGCACACAGGGGTGTAGGGAGTAATGATGAGTACTCCAACTCAGTAGTAATGAAAATAAATTACAGTCTGAGAAATAAGAAACGCACAGCACAGATACACCAATTCACAAAAAACAGTAAAACACCAAGTCACCATAAAGTATACATCAAATACATAAGTTTGAAAACCAATTTCCATAAATCCTTTGAAACAAGTATAATTTCAATATATCTCAGTAAAACTCTCAGTAAAATTAGTTTGAAAAACGAAGTGAATCGTAGTCAAAAACTCAGTAAAATCATCATAAATCTGCCCCTCGGGCCACAATCATTTCTCGTAATAATTTTCCTCAGCACCTCACCATCACTCAGTATCAGCCCAGCGGGCAACCTCACAGTCACTCAGTATCAGCCCATCGGGCAACCTCATAGTCACTCAATATCAGCCCCGCGTGCAACCTCACAGTCACTCAGTATCAGCCCCACGAGCATCACTCACACTCAGTAGGTACCTGCTCTCACTGGGGGTGTGTACAGACTCCGGAAGGGCTCCTACAGCCCAAGCACTATAAACAAGCCACATCATGGCATAAATCACTCACAATATTGGCCCTCAACCCCTCTCATATCATAGCATCCTCACAACATTGGCCCTCAGCCACACTCAGTCATAACACTCTCAGCATGCCACTCGGGCCATGAATAAAACGGGGTTCTCGACCCAAAATAGTGTTTCATTTCAAGAAATAGTAATATCATTAAATAAGAGTGTCAACAATTTCACAAGAAAGACTGAGTGAAAAATCATAGTTTCAAAACAGTGAGGATATCAGTAAAACAGCCCCCAAGGGGTTAAACAGATCGGCACTAGGCCCCAAACATGGCTTACAACCCAAATATACCAAAATATATCAATACTATTAAGCATAGGCTTTAAAAGTTGTTTCACAGCTCAATAGTCGCCTAAAAAGGGATATATTTCCAAATTTCTGATTTGTGAAAATCCAAAACCCGTGAAAGGGTGCGAAGTCCGGGGTTTCATACCCTCATGACAAGATTTAAAGACAGTACTTACCTCAAACTAGCCCGAAAACTATTCCGCAATACGCTTTCCTCTCGAATCAACTTCCGAGTACTCCAAATCTACCAAGTTCAGATTTTTATCATCAAATTATGCTAAAGGAATGAATTCCAATTGAAAAAAAATCTCGATTTTAAGCACAAAACTCGATATCGGTCAAAACTTGACCCTCGGTCCCGCATCCCAGAACTCGACAAATTTTATACCAAAATGTTCTTCATCATCTCACGAGTCCGTATATATAAAGAACGCTAAAATCGAAGTTCGTTTGACCCCTCAAATCGACCCCTAAAGGTCTCATAATCTCAAGCCCTACTCCCTTTTCTACTGATTTTCATGAATTAAACATTGATATTATGTTCCTTAATCACCTATAATCGAGTTTTACGGTCCAAAATACTTACCTCAACGAAGAACAATGATTTCCCCTCTTCAAAAATTGCCTCCAAGCTCTTTTCCCATTCAAAAATAGTGTTAAAAGGTCTAATGGTCGCAGAGGGTTTTAATTTATACTTTTTGCCAAGGGGTTCCGCACCTGCGGCCCATTTCTCGCACCTGCGGAACCGCACCTGCGGTCCCACTAGCCGCACCTGCGAACTTCCCTGGACTGGCCAATATCGCACCTGCGGAGACTTGCTCGCTCCTGCGGGCCCGCACCTACGGTCAAACTTCCGCAGGTGCGGAAATCACTGTGGGAAAACTTCAGCAGCTGATTGCTGCATTTTTCCAACTCCAAATTTCCCGTTAACCATTCGGAATCAAATCCCAAGCCCCTCGGGACACCAACTAAACATACCAACACATCATATACGATCATTCAAACTTATTTTCACTCTCAAAACACTAAAAATAACATCAAAACACCAAAATCACTTCGGATTCAAGCCTAAGAACTTTGAAATTTTCTAAAATCCACCAACGACGCCGAAACTATCCAAAACGACTCCGATTGACCTGAAATTTCGCAGACATATCCAAAATGACATTACAAACCTGTTCCAATTTTTGGAATTCCATTCCGACCCCGATAGCCTATGTTCCACTGCCGACCGAAAATCGCCAAAAACTAACTTTCGCCAATTCAAGCCTAATTCTACACCGGACATCACAAAAATATTACGAACACACTCCTAGGTCCCAAATCACCTAACGAAGCTATCCGAGCTATAAAATCTGCATTCCGAGATTGTTTACCAATAAGTCAACTCTCAGTTGACTTTTTCCCATTTTAAGGCTATTTTTAAGACTAAATGGCTAATTCTCACTACAACCATTCCGATTCCGAGTCTACCAACTCTAACAAATCAAGAACCGTATAACCAACCTATGATAAGGCAATAACAGGAATAATAATTAAATTTCTACAGAACGACCGGCCGGGTCGTTACATTCTCCCCCACTTAAACACACGTTCGTCCTCGAACGTGCCTAGAGTTGTTCCAAACACTACCAAAATTGCTGTGTAACCTACCATGTACATGATCGAAGGTGATCCCACGTCACCCTACCCCATATAGGTCTAATATCACAACACATATGAAATTTCGAAATCAAATCCTGACGCATAAACCTTAGAACCACGTTTCCACTTCTGAAATAATCTGCAAGATCAAATTTCCCCCACTATAAGCTGAAATAGTCCGATTACTCTGTATCAAGCCATATCCGCAACACAAGATGAATTCACATAATATACCGCATGACTCAACCACCTATAGCGATAACTCCTAATCACAACAGCTGCTCAAAATAACCTAATACCGGTACATATTCTCTTATCAAGCAATGCCTCGCTCTAGCACTTCCATATACTGCCGATGATGAAAGAAACACGTAGAAACCAGCAACCATTCGTCCGATCAGTATCAATACCATCTAGAGCCATAAATTGTGCAACTCGTGCACTCAATAACAACATCCCAAGAGCTCAATTCATAAAATAGAGAAGACTCACACGAGAGGACTATCCTGCCATCACTCTTGCCATTACCACATCATGTAGAAATCCTGATACACATCGTGAAACCATATCACACAAATCCGGCACCAAGGATCATACCTCTACCTAACTGAGCTGCAAAGCGTGATCCCATCCAACCGTTGGACCACATGACATACTCCAAGCCACCTTGCTCAAAATCAATAACCATGCGAAATTCGACATCAATTACTCAAAGTGCATTTCCATAACCACCGGGAAATCGGATGATACCATACCACCCGAACCAGAAAGAACATAACCAACACGTCTCAATCCTGCAACACCCAATTACTTACCTTACTCAAATCTCGCTATAAAGCCCCGATAGAACTACACCCTATGCACATATATAACCAATAATCACAACTCCTCGACACACTAAAAGGTAACTCATAGATCACTCCAAAACATGAATAAGCTCAATGACAATCAAATGGCACATCCCTCAACAATAGCAATTTTGGAGTTAACAATTCCGACTCAGTGTAGACACACACCCATACTAGCCTACCAATAATTATATTCTAAATAAACTATGGTCATCCATAACAGGTAGATAACTCTCCAAAGGTTCATAATGACTGACTCATGACACATACTAACACCTGACTAGCTTTGCCTGCATCCTCGTAGTTCACAACTACAAAATAATCTGTTTATGAAAACTCCCAGTCTCGAAATTCATAAAGCGTACCGATTACCATATCTGATCCCAGCTGCACCACTCGAATATATAACATGTCTCCAATACTCAATCATTCCATAGGGATACTCCTATAATTATTCTGTTCCACCAAACAACCTTGAATATCTGCAGTCGATCCGATAAGAGAACGTCGCCATTCCAATGAAGCACCCTTAACTCAACACATTGCCCTAGACACATTTCCCTTTCTGAATGTATATCCCCATCCAGTCACACCAATTAGTGATATCATTTACCTAATCATCTGAACTGCCAGTTCTGACCTTCCTTCCAAAACTGAACTGTGACCTCACATATGCCCCTCTCTATTATACACAAAATACCGCATACGCCATGCACTCCTATGATAATCATGAGAACTTCATGCTCCCTTCCTAGACACAAACAAATACGTACCGAACTAGTCAAGAACTTTCCATTTGATCCCATCTAGAAGCAAAATCACTATACATCACATGGCCCTCACGCCGGTGGAAATATACATCTCTAACCGTGGTAGAAACCATAAAGAACTCCCGAATCACAATTGTACAACACCAAACCGCCAAGGCTGAATCCTTCCAACTCAACCAAGCTACGCATGCCACCAAATTCCAAGAGAATTGCTAAGAAACACGTGTAACAACTCAATACCTTATAAACACCCAAAGAACTAACCATATCCCTTATCATGCCGATCTGAACTACTACCAAGTTGTCCTATTTATCCAAGTTCCTTCTTACTTACCTTCGAATTGATACTGCTTCTTGCCATAATACTGCAATTCTCAATCCTGACTCACTGCACAAAATCGAGCATAAAAATATACCGTCTAAGACTATAA
The DNA here is from genome assembly GCA_005239525.1 of Nicotiana knightiana. Lineage (NCBI taxonomy): Eukaryota > Viridiplantae > Streptophyta > Magnoliopsida > Solanales > Solanaceae > Nicotiana > Nicotiana knightiana. The sequence goes on along the minus strand of ML400637.1, from coordinate 20,780 downwards.
GCTGCGGAATACTCTCTCAAATATCCCCAAGGCACCACATTAAAAATACTTACCCTGAAAGGACTTCATGCGAATTTAAAGTCATTACCTTTGCTTTCCTGATACTGATGAATATAATCCATGATAATGTAAATACACTACAAACCTTGACACCTTCCACGTAAATATCAGTTCTAGCCCCTTTCACACCTTTAAGACCCTCAATCGCTACATATAACCTTGAATCCGTCTGAACCATTCTCGAATGTCATTTACTCTACACAATTTCAATTACACTAACAAAGTAAATAGAACGACCTAACCCCGCTTGCAATCCATATACTAGGAAAGTAATCCACATATTTGGAGCAACAATCAAACTCATACACTGCACACACTACCCTTTCCAGTACAACTCGATCATTCAATAAATTCCATTATCCGTAAGGTACATTACAACTTGTATCGAAGAATTTCCCGTTATTCGAGCCATTCCCAGACTCCACCTCTGCAGGGCAATAACTGATTCAACAACATACCTCGAACCGAAACCAATACAACACATAATCGTGTAATCAACTTATCAATAAAAAATTCCCCCACTTGGCTCAAAACCAAGGATCAAGACAAATAATAACTCACGATGCCCACACATTATCACTGCCACCATACTGTGGTGGGATTCAACTAAATCCTTCATACGCTCATATGACCCAGACCATCTAACCCTCAACTCGTATGCAAATCTCGCAGTCACCATTGTAATGATCATGCCAACTCCCACAAGCGAGCTAAACTCAAATTATAACATACATCATTCATTGGTAGAAAAGAACTTACTACAGATCAACATAAGGATCACATACCTCAGGACAACCCGCAGGAGATACCCGTGACTGCTTAGCCTCAAAATGATATCCCTCTATACACTTACAAAACTCATAGCTATCACGCAATCACTATAACCTTCCTACATTAGAACACAACCACTGCCTGCCCCCAAGACATCCCATTAAGCGATATAAGAACCTGAAGCGGATGTCAATACTAACACTCGAGCTGTGGTCAAGGAATTCTTGAGCTTCTGCAAGCTCTACTCACACTCGTCTGACCACATAGATACCTTCACTGGACACCACGTGTCCCAAGAATGCTACTGAACTGAGCCAACAATTCACACCTGGAGAACTTCGCACAACACTTCTCCTTCCTATATCCTTGTACTACCATCATCAAATGCTGAGTATGCTATCCTTGGCTACAAGATTACGACAAGATGCCATCAATAAATACAATAACAAAGGAGTTATAACACGCTGAATACGCCGGCCATAAAATACATGACCGCTGCTAGGGCATTGGTCAACTCAAAAGACATCACAAGAACTCAGAACATAATAGAAAAACCCACTTCACTCCACAACTAAACTACACGAGAAGTCTTTCAATACTCATATATCGAAGCCATATTCTAACTCAATACAGAAGTCAAATGATCAATGGTTCTTGCCACATCTCCCGCCAATTCATTCCGGTCACAATCAAACAACCTGAATACATCTAACTATCCGATCACACTCACCGTGTAGTCATCTAGTCACAAATTTCCGTCAATAAGGACACAAACGGACATATAAGTCCCCCACTACATGTGCTCACACAAATGAAATCTCAACACTCAAGCCACAGACAAAATCTGGCCTCAAGTCCTTCTGACTGGCCCATTATTAACATGTTAAAAATCACATCTCACACCTAGAAGTCATAAGACGCCGACGCACAACTGATACCAAGCGCTCGCGTGCGCATTCGAATACATCAAAGGAATTCAAAGAGTTATGCTTTTGGATGAATAAAATGGATTTGCACGACAAGAATTCAAGAATGTGGAATGTTTCCTAAGGGTTATGCAGCCTCTAGAAGATAAGTACAAATGTCTCCGTACCGATCTGCAAGACTCTACTAAACCTGCTCATGATCGTTGAGCCCTATGTAACCTAGATCTCTGATACCAACTTGTCACGACCCCAAATCCTAAAAGGTAGTGATGGCGCCTATCGCGGAACTAGGCTAGCCAACCATAACATAACTACCCATTTATTCTATTATAATAATTCACAATTCAATAATAACCGCAAACATATCATAAAATAATTTCTTTAAGTCTTAACGCCCCAATAATAGTCTAAACAACTCTCCCAAGACTGGAGTCAACATGGTCACGAGCATCTAAGAAATAAAACTAACTCTGCTAATATCTTAACCAATGTCTATGAAATAAATACTAATAATAATAAAATAAGGGAAATGGAGAAGCTGCGGACGCTGGACAGCTAAATCTCGTAATGTTGCTGCTAACGAACAAAGATGGCTACTGCTCCGCACTAGTACCTGGATCTGCACACAGGGGTGTAGGGAGTAATGATGAGTACGCCAACTCAGTAATAATGAAAATAAATCACAGTCTGAGAAATAAGAAACGCACAACACATATACACCAATTCACAAAAATAGTAAAACACCAAGTCATCATAAAGTACACGTCAAATACATAAGTTCGAAAACCAATTTCCAGAATTCCTTTGAAACAAGTACAATTTATATGTATCTCAGTAAAACTCTCATTAAAATCAGTTTGAAAAACAAAGTGAATCGTGGTCAAAATCTCAGTAAAATCATCATAAATCTACCCTTCGGTCCATAATCATTTATCATAACAATTTTCCTCAGCACCTCACCATCACTCAATATCAGCCCAGCGGGCAACCTCACAATCACTCAGTATCAACCCAGCGGACAACCTTACAGTCACTCAGTATCATTCCCGCGGGCATCACTCGCACTCAGTAGGTACCTGCGCTCACTGGGAGTGTGTACAAACTCCGTAGGGGATCATACAGCCCAAGCGCTATAAATAAGCTACATCATGGCATAAATCACTCACAATATTGGCCCTCGGCCTCTCTCATATCATAGCTTCCTCACAACATTGGCCCTCAGCCACACTCAGTCATAACACTCTCAGCATGCCACTCGGGCCATGAATAAAACGGGGTTCTCGATCCAAAAGTGTTTCATTTCAAGAAATAGTAATATCAAATAAGAGTGTCAACTATTTCACAAGAAAGACTAAGTGAAAAATCATAGTTTGAAACCAGTGAGGATATCAGTTAAACAGCCCCCAAGGGGTTAAAATAGATTGGCACTAGGCCCCAAACAGGGCTTACAACCCAAATATACCAAAATATATCAATACTATTAAGCATAGGCTTTAAAAGTGGTTTCGCAACTTAATAGTCGCCCAAAAAGGGATATATTTCCAAATTCCCGATTTGTAAAAATCCAAAACTCGTGAAAGGGTGCAAAGTCCGGGGTTTCATACCCTCAGGACAGGATTTAAAGACTTCCAATTGAAAACAAATCTCGATTTTAAGCACAAAACCCGAAATCGGTCAAAACCCGACCCTCGGGCCCGCATTCTAGAACTTGAAAAATTTATACCAAAACGTTCTTCATCATCCCACGAGTCCGTACATATAAAGAACGCTAAAATCGGAGTTCGTTTGACCCCTCAAATCGACCCCTAAAGGTCTCATACTCTCAAGCCTTAACTCCTTTTTTTTTTTACTGATTTTCATGAATTAAACACTGATATTATGTTCCTTAATCACCTCTAATCGAGTTTTAGGGTCCAAAATACTTACCTCAATGAAGAACAATGATTTCCCCTCTTCAAAAATTGCCTCCAAGCTCTTTTCCCGTTCAAAAATGGTGTTAAAAGGTCTAATGGTCGCGGAGAGTTTTAATTTGTACTTTCTGCCCAGGGGTTCCGCACCTGCGGCGCATTTGTCGCACCTGCGGAACCGCACCTGTGGTCCCACTAGCCGCACCTGCAAACTTCCCTGGACTAGACAATATCGCACCTGTGGAGCCTTGCTCGCTCCTGCGGGCCCGCAGGTGCAGAAATCACTGTGGGAAAACTTCAGCAGCTGATTGCTGCATTTTTCCAACTCCAAATTTCCCGTTAACCATCTGAAATCAAATCCCGAGCCCCTCGGGACCCCAATCAAACATACCAACACATTATATATGATCATTCAAACTTAGTTGCACTTTCAAAACAATAAAAATAACATCAAAATACCAAAATCACTTCGGATTCAAGCCTACGAACTTTGAAATTTTCTAAAATCCACCAATGATACCGAAACTATCCAAAACAACTCCGATTGACCTGAAATTTTGCAGACATATCCAAAATGACATTACGAACCTATTCCAACTTTTGGAATTCCATTCCGACCCCGATAACCTATTTTTCACTGCCCATCGAAAATCGCCAAAAATTAACTTTCGTCAATTCAAGCCTAATTCTACACCGGACATCACAAAAATATTTAGAACACACTCGTAAGTCCCAAATCACCTAATGTAGCTATCCGAGCCATAAAATTCGTATTCCGAGATTGTTTACCAATAAGTCAACTCTCAATTGACTTTTTCCCATTTTAAGGCTATTTTAAAGATTAAATGGCTAAATTCTCACTACAACCATTCCGATTCCGAGCCTACCAACTCTAACACATCAAGAACCTCATAACCAACCTATGACAAGGCAATAACAGTAATAATAATTAAATTTCTACGGAATGACCGACCGGGTCGTTACAGTATACCGATGATTGTTCGATCACTTAAAGTGAATAAGGATCTGTTACGACCTCCAGAAGAGGATGAGAAACTTCTTGGTCCTGAAATACTCTATATCAGTTCAATTGGTGCACTTATGTATCTTGTTAATGCTAACAAAGGCGGTGCAAATCGTATTGGTTATGCAGATGCAAGTTATTTAGCTGATACCCATAAAGCTCGATCTCAAACCGGGTACGTGTTTATATGTGGAGGTAATGTCATATCATGGCGCTCCATAAAACAATCTATTGTTGCTACTTCTTCAAAGCATGCTGACCTACTTGCTATTCATGAAGCAAGTAGGGAATGTGTGTAGTTGAGATCAATTATTCATTTTATTCAAGAAAAATATGGTTTGGAATGTCATAAAGGATCCACAATTTTATACGAAGATAATGATGCATGCATAGACCAATTGAAGGGAGGATTTATTAAAGGAGATAGAACGAAGCACATATCACCAAAATTATTCTACACATATGATCTTCAGAAAAATAGTGACATTGATGTGCAACAAATCAGTTCAAACGACAATCCGGAAGATTTGTTCACTAAATCTTTGCCAACTTCAACTTTTGAGAAGATGATATGCAATATTGGAATGTGGAGACTCAAATATTTGAAATAAGGTTTTCATCAGGGGGAGTGAAATACGCGTTGCACTCTTTTTTCCTTACTAAATTTTTTTCCCATGAGGTTTTTCTTGTAAGGTTTTTAATGAGGCAGCTGAAAATGTGTATTACTAAATATGTGTACTCTTTTTCCTTCACTAGGATTTTTTTCACTGGGTTTTTCCTAGTAAGGTTTTAACGAGGCACATTATCTTTAATGAACATCCAAGGAGGAGTGTTAGGAAAATATTATTGTGGATGTCCATTTATTACTCCGCTATAGATAATCTTCCTGAAAAAAATTATCCATTTAGTATTCCATTGGAGTTTATCTACAAGCAGCTGATGCAGGCAGGTTGCAAGCAACTCAATGAAATGACTTGCAGCAACTTCTGATTAAACAGGCAGATTGCGAGCAACTCATGCAGACAGGTTACAAGCAACTGAAGAAAAGCCTCGCAGCTACTTCCTGAAAAGTCTCACAGCTGCTTCCTGGAAAGCCTCACAACTGCTTCCTTTCTTCTATAAATAGAGGAGTTTTCAGTTCATTATGTAAATCAGTTTGAAAGTCGAAATAATATATCACTGTCTCTCTCTATACTTATCTTTGATTTATTTCTTTACGGTCATTGTTTTATAACATTGCTATATTATTTGAACCTTTTATAATTTCTAAAATTTCTTTTGCAGGATAAATACACGTGCAATATTAGATCGACCAAGCATATCTTCAAGCTGCTTTAATAAGCCAAATGTAGCACACTTGCCTGATGCCCATGGTCAGAGAGTTCAATTTTAATAGTAGCTCACAATTTGACTCTGACCCATAGATCAAGATAAGGTGAGTTTTCCCTAGGTTTTGGAATTTTTTCATTTCATAAACCCTAACTTATTTTTAGCTGACAAAAAAGTTAACATAGATTTTCTCCAATCTGCATATTCAATAAAAATCTGCATATCCAATTTTATTGAATAGTGAAAAAAACTAGAATCACACCACGATTATTTAACGGACTCAGGTGGAGAAGATGTGAGCACAACAATTTGACTTTAAGCAAAAGGATTCTCTTTCTCCATTGATAGGGAGTATCTATGTTAAGAATATTTCGATTGGTTTAGTTGTAACACCGCCTTATTCTTTTCTAAGCACCTTTCTGAGCTTCAATTGTGATCCGACGTAAATCTACTATCAACAGAATAGTTGAGAGGATTTTACGGATATTAATTTTCTTTTTTGAAAACATCCACATATAATTATTATTTTTAAATAGTATTATTTTGGAGGGATATTGTTTTAATTATATGAAACACAACTAATTTATTCACTCTGAAAGTGTTCCGAAGGAAATTAATCTAGCAAATTTTAAGATTCTTCTTGCAGAAAAATAGGATTATTTAATAATAAAAAGGAAAAAGATAATAGAGAAAAATAAAAAAATGCGACTCGACCACATCAAATCGGTCGTTACATAAAGTGACACTTTTACGAATTTAAATAATATAATAAAATTTAAGTAACAATCAAAACAAATATTATATTTAAAGTAACAATACAATATAATACCACATATAACAACTATCCAAACAAGCTATTAGGATTCAGGGGTGGATTCAGTTCAATAGCTACGAGTTCCCGTGAACCCAATAGCTTTTGTCTAAAGTCGGTATTTGTATCGAAAAATTCATTACATGTATAAGAATATTTAGCTTGGAACCCAGTCCGTTTATTCCTTTAGTAATGTACATTAACTCGAGATTTTTGTAGGAACCCATAAACCTAAAATCCTGAATCCACCTGTGTTAGGATTGAGCTTCAACCCAACCCATAGCAATGAGAGAAGAACTTTCGGGATTTGAGATCTCAACCTACTAATAAACACTTTTATTTCTTCTATTATCATTTGTATAGATAAACATCAACAGATAGTTAGGATGCCATGATCTGTTGATAAGAAACTTTTAATACAATTTTATATGACAATAATAAAACAAAAAATAGCGAGTTTTAATTAATGAATCGTCGGGTAATTAACAGGATTTGTCAATCTGGTAGAAGCACGTACAAATGGGATGGTCACCAAGCTTTTTCACGATGCATTCGGACGCTATATATTATTTGTCATATGCAAACTTTACACGAAATAGAGTCAATTTTTGATGTCATACGTTAGCATTTGCTTTGACCACGTGAGTAATCACCAAGATGACTGCTAAATAAATAAAAACAATATAATAAAAAAAGATTGACATACAACAAAAAAATTTATTTGGACTAATGTAGTGGAGAAAATTAAAGAATACAAAGTGTTGTTGTACATACCACAAACGTAAGCTATGAGGGGAAAAGTGTTACAAACTGATGCCTTAACCTTTCCCATTGAAGATGTCTGGTGCATAAAGTAGTGTTTTTCCTAAGGTTTTTATAAAAGAATTCAAAGGACTGTGGTACCTAAGGTAGATTTTATAATATGCAGTTTCTTTAATATGATAAAAAGTATTAGGAAAGTAATTTGAGCTCGTAATCACAATGGATCTTATCATTTTAATTTGACATATACATTATTAAGTTACTATACTAGGACCAATTAAATCATGGAAATAATATCATTGAAACTTATGGTATGCTCATTATGAGCAATTTATACAGAATACATCCCTTTAAATATTTATTTATATTCCCTATAACTGTTTTTACAAAATTATCTTTAGTACAACTTATTTTAAAATCTTATTTTTTTAATTAAATTGCGTACAATTCATCTCCTAAAATCACTCCCTTAAGATTCTCTCTTACTTAAAAGACATGTCTTCCTCATTTGCTCTCACCTAACATATCAATCACTCAAAATTATCACCCCTAATTTCTCTCTCTTTGAAACCTATGCGTCATCCAAAATCATCTGAGGCTTAGGAAATTTTCAACGGTAATGTATTTGCTTCCCTCATTTTTTTATAATGTATTATTTTATATTACATATATAGTTTGTATACGTAATAAGTTATTGATTGTAAAATACATATTGACAAGGTGGGTTGCTCTGTACACTCAACCCTTCCAGGGTACGGGTAAGGTCTGCATACACTCTATCTGGGGAGGGTAGAGAGTATGCAAATCTTACCCCTACCCTGAGATAGAGAGGCTGTTTCCAATAGACCATCGGTATCCTTCCCTCCAAGAACTCCCCACCTTGCTCTTGGGGTGATTCGAACTCACAACCTCTTGGTTGGAAGTAGAGGGTGCTTACCATCAGAGCAACCCACCTTATCATGATAACTGTTTGAAGACTTATAATAAAAATATATAACAATTTCGATCATGTTAGATTTAATAATATATCACAAAAATGACTATAATTTTTGTAAGCTTACCCCGAAAGATGTGTCCTTCAAATTAATATAAAATATATATGCTCACTTTTTTACGTGTGAATCAATTTCTTCTAAAAACTATAGGACGACCTTCTTTATTTTAAATTTCTAAAGAAAAAAAAAATATTTTTATTGATGGTCTTTTGAAGAAATAATAAAAATATATAATAAATACCGAAATTTAATTACCAAAAAATAGATACATCAATCATTTTAGATTCGATATTATGTTACAGGAAGTATTACAATTTTTGTAAGATTTTTTCAAAATATATGTCCTTCAAATTAAGAAGAAATACGTGTTCTCCAATCGAAACGCGTATCGAACATTTTACCTTTTAAAATAAATTTTAGAATTATTATAAAACTAAATATTTTCTAATATAACCACAGATGGAGTTAATCATTAGAATTATTTAGTTACTTATTATACTTGGATAATGACAAAACTAAATATACTCTTTCAGATATAATTATGAGTCATTCTCCGCTGGATTTTACAAGCTTACTTTAGTATTCTTTTCGAATGTCTTTTCTCATTTTCAGGGCACTTTAATTTTGTGTTCATCTGAAATTCAAGAATTATTAGTTGTTTGCTATATTTGTGACGTTCTATCCACTATTTATTTTTTCAATGACTATGTGTACTACTGAAGCTGAAAAGGAAGCATGCTAACTTTACTTAATAAATAATTGGCATAAATTTTAAGTTGAATTATTAACTGATGATTGAGGATTCCTATGAGACTTTTTTTTTCTTAATTGAGTTAGTTATACGTACAATGTCAATATTAATGACTATTGTCACGAACTTATACTTTTATTTCATTACTCAAACACTCATCGAGATAGGATACACGCGTGATGCGCGTACCCAGAAAGANGCAAAAAATCTAAGTCAATCTTATCGAAATTTATAATTAAATAGATTATAATATAGTAGTAATTGTCAAACTGTTAATAAAGCAAATGTTAAAAACAAAAAGAATGAAACATTAGAAGACAAAATATATTCTAAGTTAGTTGTCATTAATTAATTTTTTCTGGTATTCGTTCAAATAAATGACAACTCCCTATACTTTTCTCTGTACAAAGTTACTTATTTTAAAATATTAATCTAATGTAGACTTTTTAAAACTTAGCATTAGATGACTTGATTTACATGTTCTTCATATATATATATATATATATATATATATATATATATATATATA
>ML400635.1:663-21970 GCA_005239525.1 Nicotiana knightiana | reverse complement strand
TGGGGTGTCCTGTGAGGTTTATACAGACCACCGCAGCTTGCAGCACTTGTTCAAGCAGAGGGATCTTAATTTGAGGCAGCGCAGATGGCTTGAGTTGTTGAAGGATTATGATATCACCATTCTTTATCATCCGGGCAAGGCAAACGTGGTAGCATATGCCTTGAGCAGGAAGGCAGAGAGTATGGGTAGTTTGGCCTATATTGCAGCAGACGAGAGACCTCTAGCCTTGGACATTCATTCCTTGGCTAATCTCCTAGTGAGGTTAGACCTTTTAGAGCCTCGGTGAGTTCTAGCACATGTAGTTGCCCAGTCTTTGTTATTGGGAGAGAATAAGGCTCGGCAGTTCGACGATTTGTGCTTGCCAGAGCTATGGGAGTCAGTGGTTCAGGGTGGTGGCAAGGAGGTTACTATTGGCGAGGATGGTGCTCTGAGACTTCAGGGCCGTTTATGTGTTCCTAATGTCGATAGCCTGAGAGGGAGGATTCTAGAAGAGGCACACAATTATCGGTATTCTGTTCATTCGGGTGCTACAAAGATGTATCTTGAGTTGAAGCAGCATTACTGGTGGAGACAGATGAAGAAGGACATTGTGGAGTATGTGGCTAGGTGTCTTAATTTACAGCAGGTTAAGCATGAGCACCAGAGGCCAGGAGGCCTACTTCAGCAGATGCGCATTCCTAAGTAGAAGTGGAAATGCATCACTATGGACTTCGTGGTTGGGTTGCCTCGGACCTTGCGGAAAGTTGACGCGGTTTAGTCATTGTGGATATATTGACCAAATCGGCGCATTTAATTCCAGTGGCTACTATATATACTTCTGAGAGGTTGGCCCAGATCTACATTCTGGAGATAGTCCGGTTGCACGGTGTGTCGGTGTCCATTATATCATATCGAGGTCCTCAGTTCACCTCGCACTTCTGGAGAGCATTTCATGGTGAGATGGGTACCCAGATAGATCTCAGCACAGCATTTCACCCTCAGATTGATGGTCAGTCGGAGCGTACAGTTCAGATATTGGACTCAAGGCATATGTGATTGACTTCGGAGGTCAGTGGGACCAATTCTTGCCTTTGGCCGAGTTTGCTTACAATAATAGTTATCAGTCTAGCATCGAGATGGACCCATTTGAGGCTTTGTATGGTCGGCGATGTCGTTCTCCTATCGGGTGGTTTGAGCCTGGCGAGGCTAAGTTATATGGCACCGACCTGGTGAGAGATGCTTTAGAGAAAGTAAAGTTGATTCAAGAGAGGCTCCGCACAGCACAGTCCAGACAGAAGAGTTACGCGGATCAGAGGGCGCGCGATATATCATTTATGGAGAGAGATAAGGTCCTGTTGAAGGTCTCGTCGATGAAGGGTATTATGAGGTTCGGAAAGAAGGGGAAGCTGAGCCCGAGGTTTATAGGTCCCTTCGAGGTGTTGAAGCGAGTTGGGGAGGTAGCTTATGAGCTAGCTTTACCTTCCAGTTTGTCAGGAGTTCATCCGGTCTTTCATGTATCTATGCTCCGGAGATACCACGTCGCCTTATCTCACGTGGTTGATTTCAGCACGATTCAGTTGGATGAGAGGTTGGGCTACGAGGAACAGCCAGTTGCTATTATTGACAGGCAGGATCGACAGTTGAGATCCAAGAGAGTTTCTATCGTAAAGGTCCCGCGGAGGGGCCAACCAGTCGAGGAGGCGACCTAGGAGTCCGAGGAGTACATGCGAAGCATATATCCGCACTTATTCAACACTTCAGGTATGATTCTAGACCCGTTCGAGGACGAAAGTTTGTTTCAGAGGTGGAGAATGTAATGACCCGACTGGTCATTTTGCATTATCGGACCTCGTTCCACTAAATGAAACTTCCCATAGCGGCTTATTGTGATTTATGACTTGCGGGGACGGGTGGTTCGGGATTCGGAAGTGTTTAGAGTGATATAGGAACACTTGGTTCCTTAAGGTTGGCCTTTAAGGCCAAGTTTGACTTCGGTCAACATTTTGAGTGAACGACCACGGAATCTAGTTTCGACGGTTCCAGTAGCTTCATATGTTGATTTCGGACTTGGGCGTATGTTCGGAATGGTTTTGGATGACTCGGGAGCATTTCGGCGACCAATAGCGAAATAAGAGTTTCCTTAATTTCTATTGTGGTTTGGGACGTATTTTTGTGTTATCGAGGTCCAAACAGAATTCTGAGACCNTTGGACCTTAGTGAGTGTCAAGTCGACCTCTCGTCACTACTTCTTCGAGGTTAGGCGGAATACTCACTGGGTACATATTTGTTTATGTACTCATGCTACGCTTCTGCACTTAATTGTACAGGTTCTGAGGCTGGCATCTGGTTATCAGACCGGAGCTCGATTCTGAGTATAGATTGGACCTGACTTCACGGTGAGCCGCTTCTCCTGACAATCCTCGGCAGCACCATGGGGTTTCTTTTGTTATTCANCCAGGAATAGTTCCGTTATGTCATTCATGACTTGCTCGCAAAATTTGGGGTCATTCCGAGTAGTATAGGCCAGTTCGGCACATTGTTAGCGAATTCAAGAAACTTAAAGTTCCTAAGTTTGATTCTAGGGGTTTTGAGGTGTGATTTTGAGTTTTAGCATTGTTTTGGGTGTTCCAAAGGCTCGAGCGAGTCCGTATTATGATTTGGGACTTGTTGGTATATTTGGACGGGGGCTCGGGTAGGCCCAGGTGCCTCTCGAGCGCCAAACGAGGCCAAAAACCAGCTGAAGCAATTGCTGGTGCACCTGTTCTGGTGTCACCGCAGGTGCGGTTGCCCAGTCGCAGGTGCGGGATCGCTCCTGTGGTCCCAGACTCATAGGTGCGGGATCGCTCCTGCGGTCCCAGCCTCGCAGGTGCGGCTTCAGATGAGGCTTCCCGTTTCTCGCAGGTGTGGATAATATCCGCAGGTGCGAGCTCCTCTCCGCAGGTGTGAGCCCAGGCCCCTTGTCCCATTTCCGCAGGTGCGAGCATTTACTCGTAGGTGCGAGACCGTAGGTGTGAGACCGCAGGTGTAAGACCGCAGGTGCGAGACTGCAGGTGCGGTCCTTAAGCCGCAGGTGCGAAACCACAGCTAGGCAGTGTGTTTTAAAACGGGACTTAAACCATTTTTGGGTATTCTTCTTCTTCCTTGGGGTGATTTTTGAGCATGCAAGAGAGACAAACGACCTAGCCATTTTGAGATAAGTAATTCCTACCGTAACCTTAGTCTAATACTTGGATTCTTAGGTAGATTAACTCATTAATTAGTGGAAATTCAAGGGTTAGAGTAAAAACCTAGGTTTTATAAAAATTGGGAGAATTACCAAGGAATTTGCCATGAAATCACACAAAAACTATATATTAATAATCCTTAGGCTATGGGTAATTGATTCACTTCAAAAATTTCCGGAATCCGAGCATGTGGGCCCGGGGGTATATTTTAGGATTTTTTTTCAAAGTAAGGTGAAATAACTAAGTAAATAGGAGAATTTCATACTTTTGAGTATAAATTGATATATTTGTATAACATTTGGCTAGTTTTGAGTCCTTGGGTGACGAGTTTGGAGTTTCGGGCGCGTTCTTGACCCGGAGAGTAGGTTCGACACGAGGTGAGTCTCCTTTCTAACCTTGTAAGAAGGAACTGTCCCCCTAGGTAATTTAAATGACCATGTGCTAATGTTTGTGGGGGCTACGTATGCACAAAGTGACGAGAGTCCGTACGTAGCGGCTATTATTATTATGTCCGGGTAGTTAGGCCTACACCATGCCTTGTGTTTTTCCTTGAAGTGAACTATATGCTTGATGAATTAATGTTATATGCGGCTTGTTTCCCTGAGATCATGGAATTTGAGTATTTTAAAGGAATTGTTCACTGAAAAGTAATTTATGAAGAATATTTTATGGATTGTGTGTGCATGTGACCGCTTCGCAATTTACATTCCGCGAGCGGAGTGTTATTTCCCCCACTCTCATGGGAGCGGGCCATATGCCACAACGAGATTGAAAGATATATTATGGTTCGGGCCGTTCGACCCTCGACAGTGCACATATATGATTATTATGATGGCTCAGTCCGGTTGTCCTTATCCTGTATGCGCATGCTAAATTGTTAATGATTTTCATGGATATTGAGTGGGCAGATATTTTAAAAAAATGAAAATGAAGTAATTATTGTTTATTTACTTCCAGTATTGATTTGAATTACAGTTATCTTTAATGTTTACTGTTTTCNTTATTTTACTATGGACATGACTTCTAGGCGTAGAATTGATTTTAGCTTTATAGACATGTTTCATAGCTTTGTATTTCTTTTAGACCCTATAGACATGCTTTCTAATTATTGTACTGACTTAAGTCCTATAGACATGATTTCTAGGTTTGAAACTGGTTCAGTCCTATAGGCATGGTACTCTATTGAGCAGTAATATAGGCAGAAATTGTACATATTACCATAAAAACAACTAAATCAAACATTGAGGTCATATAGGCATGATTGCTAACATATGTTTGTTGGACAAGATAATGCAACCTATAGGCAGGATTTCTAATGCTATTTTAATCCTATGGGCAGGATTTCTAATGCAATTTAATCCTATAGGCAGGATTTTCATATGCAAGCATGGTACAACACTCACATGATTATAACGAAGATGATGTACAACAAAATTAACATTGGCAGGATTTCTAACCGAATTGCCCAAAGAAAATAAAGGCCCTTCGCAATTTTACTATACACCCCAAAATCTATTCATTACAAACCAGAGTGATGAATAAATTACATAATAGTAATAAGATAAACTATAGGGAGCCTTCATTAGGCCCAAATAAACCCGGGAAACCAGGCCTTCAAACCAATCAACTTTGAGGCTCATTTCATAGGGACAACATAGCCAAGAATGAGTGATTCACCCATAGCACATATAGAACCAGGTTTTCAGTGTGTCAAAGTTCCCAAGGGCCTCAGGGACCCAGGGCAATGCTCACACCTGAACCACATATTTAGAAGATGATTCACAAGAGATTGGTAACCAGCTCCTAGTGTGTCAGAGTTCATAGGTGTCACGACCCAAAATACTAACTCAAGTCGTGATGGTGCCCAACACCAGGGTTAGGCAAGCCCACACTCAGATTTCTAAGGATTTTTCCCATATTTGATTAAACATCCCAACACGTGCCAAATTTTAAAGTTCAAAACATTAATTGAAAAAGATAATAAGCCAATATAACCAAAAGCAGTCATAAAGAAGCTTGAGCCAATATATATATATATATATATATATTGGCTCAAGCTTCTTTATGACTGCTTTTGGTTATATTGGCTTATTATCTTTTTCAATTAATGTTTTGAACTTTAAAATTTGGCACGTGTTGGGATGTTTAATCAAATATGGGAAAAATCCTTAGAAATCTGAGTGTGGGCTTGCCTAACCCTGGTGTTGGGCACCATCACGACTTGAGTTAGTATTTTGGGTCGTGACACCTATGAACTCTGACACACTAGGAGCTGGTTACCAATCTCTTGTGAATCATCTTCTAAATATGTGGTTCAGGTGTGAGCATTGCCCTGGGTCCCTGAGGCCCTTGGGAACTTTGACACACTGAAAACCTGGTTCTATATGTGCTATGGGTGAATCACTCATTCTTGGCTATGTTGTCCCTATGAAATGAGCCTCAAAGTTGATTGGTTTGAAGGCCTGGTTTCCCGGGTTTATTTGGGCCTAATGAAGGCTCCCTATAGTTTATCTTATTACTATTATGTAATTTATTCATCACTCTGGTTTGTAATGAATAGATTTTGGGGTGTATAGTAAAATTGCGAAGGGCCTTTATTTTCTTTGGGCAATTCGGTTAGAAATCCTGCCAATGTTAATTTTGTTGTACATCATCTTCGTTATAATCATGTGAGTGTTGTACCATGCTTGCATATGAAAATCCTGCCTATAGGATTAAATTGCATTAGAAATCCTGCCCATAGGATTAAAATAGCATTAGAAATCCTGCCTATAGGTTGCATTATCTTGTCCAACAAACATATGTTAGCAATCATGCCTATATGACCTCAATGTTTGATTTAGTTGTTTTTATGGTAATATGTACAATTTCTGCCTATATTACTGCTCAATAGAGTACCATGCCTATAGGACTGAACCAGTTTCAAACCTAGAAATCATGTCTATAGGACTTAAGTCAGTACAATAATTAGAAAGCATGTCTATAGGGTCTAAAAGAAATACAAAGCTATGAAACATGTCTATAAAGCTAAAATCAATTCTACGCCTAGAAGTCATGTCCATAGTAAAATAACCAGAACACTCGTAGATATCATGCCTATAGGATTATACTAATTAGTTCTGAATACAATCGCCACTGTCATCACTTAGACAACATGCCTACAGGTCTTAATAAAAATTATGGATTCGAAACTGTGATTCCTTACAGCCTGAAAGGCCCAGATATTACTGATTAAAATCAGTAGGCAAACAATAGGTCTTGACATTCGCCTTAATGAAACTGCTTCTATAAATCAGTGCTTGCTTATTTCTCACATAGATATCCTACCTATAAGACTTCAAATTAAGCCTGTCAATCAACTGTGTGCCTTTGTTGTTTATGTGTGGAGGTCAATATGAGCCCATATTTGCTTGCTATCTGAAAGTCCGAATTGTTTTTTGTTTGTCGTCTAGACTTTTATATTTTTGAGCAACATAGGTTGGGTCTAGAACTATCCCAAATAGAGGTCCTAATACCTCCAGGGCCATAGGTAAGGGACGGGTAGTGCACGCATAGAAAACGAACTAGAATCGACTAGAACGCTTAAGTAACAACTTAAAGATAGTAATCGGGTAGAAGGAGATGATAGTTCGTGCGCTAAATACTGTGAGTGGCACCCCGACTTGAGGGAGCTACAAAGTATTGCACGGGGTGATCCTATAGGCTAAAAAACTTAGGACCCCCACCCCCTCCATTCTTGTTCTAAAATAAATCGAGTATTTTATTTGTCCAAATTGCTTTCTTTTCCTTAGACTAATTTGATTAATGTAAGTTCGGCCTGGACCCACCGTTGTGGACCTCGAGGGGTGCCTAACACCTTCCCCTCGAGGTAATTTGAGCCCTTACCCGATCTCTGGTGATGTAAACTGGTAATATGAGTTATCTACTCTAGGTGCCCTAACGTACCTTAATCTGTTAGGTGGCGACTCTCTCAATTCCAATTCCTTACCCTCTCAAAATGAGTTGTCCCAAAAATGTCGAAACCCGATTTCGCGAGAAAAAGAGGGCACGACAGCATGGCGACTCTGCTGGGGATATTTTTAAGCTCTTACCATATCGAACCTGTTTTGTGAATTAGTCTTTAAACATATCTTTATTATTCCGCTAATACTTGCACACCCCTTCCCCTTCCCACTCTATGTGAATTTATTTGCCTATCTTTATTCATTTATGATTTCTCTTCCCTATTTATTACTTTTTACTATGGAAATTGACTTGTCTCTTTGTTTTCTTTCTTAAATGCCTTTACAATTATTAAATACTGCATTTTATCATTTTTCATCGTGCAAATACTTGACGTGTTATTTTCTTTTTGCATAAATCATGCTCAACATCATATTCCACTCGGGCATAATAAATACCATAGCAACACTTGATGAGTGTCTGCGTTCTTCCTATATCACCCTTTTGAATTAGGAAAGGCTTATTTGCGGTAAAACTAGTCGATCAACGGTGTAGTAGACAGTTGTTGATACCCAATTTTTTCCATATATATTTTAAAAATACGTATATACTTTCAAAATACATGAGCATCAACCAGTTGTCACGACCCCAAAACACCCGGTTGTGATGGCACCTGTTGTGGAATCAGGCAAGCCACACATTTTGTTTTTGTTTAAAGTTGTTTCAGAAAAAAAAAATCATTAATTAACAGCAAAAGTATCAATACAAATCCATTTAAAAGTTTATCATCATTAAAAAATAAATAAAAACCAATACCAGAACTAGTGTCACCGAGTCATGAGCTACTATAAAAATACAAGGTTGACATAATACTGTCTGAAATAATAAAAGGTGATAGGAAGGTAAAGAAGGAGAAACCGAGGCTGTGATCGCCAGCTGCTATCTCGAAAACTCCAAAAGAAACTGTGACAGCTAATCAGCAACCGTTACCGGGTCTCGATATACCTGGATCTGCACACAAGGTGCAGGGGGTAACGTGAGTACACCAACTCAGAAGTAGCGAACCCAAACTACGGGCAGAGAGGTAATGACGGTCTAAACCTCAATAATTGTAATGAAAATAGTACACAAAATTTAGGCATGTTCACAGTTTTAACAGATAATGAAAAAAGAATATGACTGATATGATAAGTAACCCAGGTATATCTCAGTACTCTACATGACAATGTCTCAACAGTGTGGAAATGCACCTAGTTCTCACAACTCTCACATCAAAGTCCACTCAGTACTGTACATGGATCTCGAGCCCAGGTAAGATCCATCCCAGATAGTACACAAACACCGGTGACCGTAGTCACTCAATACTGAGGAAAAAGGTCGATCCAGCCCCACAGAGAAGATCCATCTCCGGAACACAACACTCGGACAAGATCCATGTCCGGGGACGATCCATCCCTCACATATCATCAACTTCGGACAAGATCCATGCCAAGGGAAGATCCATCCCTCAATATCAATGTGCTCACTGGGGGTGTAAAGACTCCAGAAGGGCTCCTATTAGCCCAAGTGCTATATCAAGCCAACGAAGGCATGATCAGAGTATCGTTGCGGTGTGCAGTCTGATCTCATATTTGTCTCAATAATAGGCTCTCGGCCTCACTCAGTCATTACTCTCCAGTCTCGCTCACATGGGCTCACAAATGCGTGAACTAGCCCAAAACAATGATAAATATATAAAATCAATAATTACCGAGACTGAGGCATGAAATGATATGCTATGACAGGACTGAGTATAATAAATCAAATAAACACATAAGGAGATAACAATATACGACCACTTGGGTGTCAGCATTTGCGGCGTGAAGCCCTAGCATTTGACTTAGTATGATTTCTAGCATGTTCACATTAACCACATCAATAAAAGTGTGGATATCAATCTGAAATAACTACTAGACGGTGCCATGAGATGGACCAGGCCACAAATCACTCGGTGCACGCTCGCACGCCCGTCACTTGGCATGTGCGTCACCTTAATTATAGTCATATATCATATAGTCCTGGGTTTCGAACCCTCAGAACTAAGTTTGGAAACGTTACTTACCTCAAACCGGCTAAAATCCTAGCCCACAATGCCTTTGCCTCTAGACTCGGCCTCCGATTGCTCCAAATCTAGCCAAAAATTAGATTTATATCATTAGTATATGCTAAGGAACGAATCCCACTCGAAAATTATGAAATTACATCACAAATACAGAAATTGTCAAACCCGGCCCCCGGGTCCACGTCTCGAAATTTGATAGAAATCACAAAACTAGAATCCTTATTCACTCACGAGTCTACCCATATCAAATTCATCGAAATCTGACCACAAATGCCCATTCAAATCCCCCAAAAGAATTTCCCAAACTTTCTTCCACTTTTCACCCAATTCCCCCTCAAATCACAAATTAAATGATGAAATTAAAGGCATAATCATGGGAATTAACCAAAACTAGGTAAGAATCACTTATCCCAATCACCCACGCATGAATCTCTCCAAAAATCGCCTTCTACCGAGCTCCCAATTAAATTTTATGATATGAACTCAAAACTCTCGTTTTTGAACTTTAAATTCTGCCCAGGTATTCCTTCTTCGCGTTTGCGGCCCACCCATCGCGTTCGCGATGAACAAAAACTCTCAAAAACCATTTCCAAACTCTTCTCAGAAAATCTGTAGTATAATAGCCATAACTTTTAGTAAAAAACTCCAAATGACAAATGGTTTAATGTTTTGGAAACTAGGCACCATGATCTACAACTTTATTATTTTGCTAAGTTTCCAATTCCTTACAGATTTTGAGTTATAAGCTTCTAAAATCAGCCCTATGCAACACAAATTTCTTCTTCATTTTCCCAGACAGTATGTAGTGTACCAGCCATAACACTTTGTACGCAAATCCAAATACTAAATGGTTTACTTTTATAAAAATTAGACACAAGGGTCTACAACTTTTATTTTTGGATCAGCTTCAAATTTCTTATAGATTATGAAATATGAGCCTCCAAAGTCATATATGCGTAACAGAGATTTTTCTTCTTCGCGAACGCGAGAGGATCCTCGCGAACGCGAAGAAAAACACCAGACACCAGCATCAGCTATTGCAAAACAACCCGAAATGATCTGAAACCACCTCGAAACACACCCGAGGCCCCCGGGGCCCCATCCAATCACACAAACCAGTCCTATAACATAACACGGACCTGCTCAAAGCCTCAAATCACCTCAAACCACATCGAAATCATGAATCTCATCCCAATTCAAGCCTAATAAACTTAGAACTTCAAACTTCTACATTTGATGTTGAAACCTATCAAATCACGTCCGATTGACCTCAAATTTTGCACACAAGTCGCAAATGAAACTACGGACCTGCTCCAACTTTCGGAATTCCATTACGACCCCGATAGCTAATTTTCCACTGCCAACCGGAAAGTGCCAAAAACTCAATTTCGCCAATTCAAGCCTAATTCTACTCCGAACCTCCGAAAAACATTACAAACACACTCCTAAGTCCCAAATCACCTAATGAAGCTATCTGAGCCATAAAAACCGCATTCTGAGGTCATTTACCTATAAGTCAACTTCCAGTTGACGTTTTTTAACTATAAAGCCATCTTAAGAAACTAAGTGTCTCATTTCTCTCCACAATCACTCTGAACCCAAGCCAACCATCCCAACACAACATAAAAGAGCTTAACAACTCATAATAAATCAGAAATAGGGAAACGGGGCTAAACTCTCAGAACGGCTGATCGGGTCGTTACATTCTCCCCCACTTAAACATACGTTCGTCCTCGAACGTGCCCAGAGTTGTTCCAAAACCACCAAAATTGTCGTGTAACCTACCATGCACATACCCGGGGGTGATCCCACGTCACCTATCCCATATAGGTCCGATAGCACAACACAGTTGAAATTTCGAAATCCAACCTGACCCATAAACCTTAGAACCAAATTTCCACTTCTGAAATAATTTACAAGATCAAAATTCCAAAACTATAAACTGAATAAGTCTGAACACGCTGTATCAAGCCATATTTGTAACCCAAGATGTAATCACATAATATACCGCATGAGTCAAACACTCATAGCGATAAATCCTAATCACAATAGCTGCTCAAAACAACCCAATACCGGTACATAACCTCTTATCAAGCAATGCCTAGCTCTAACACTTTCATATACTATTGATGATGAAAGAAACATGTAGAAACTAGCAACCATTCGTCCGATCATCCAGTCATGGAGCTCCCCCTTCTCCGACAGGAACTATAGCAGATTTCTATGCCAACTTCTGATACCATCCTTCCAACCATGTTGTAGTTAACTCTGGTAGTATTCATTCTAGGCCCAATGACCTCTTCTCACCCAACACGACCACTCCGATGACATGACGTATCAATACAATCCAAGGCCATAATCTGTGCAACTCGTGCACTCAATAGCAGCACCCCACGAACTCGAATCATAGAAAAGATTCACACGAAAGGACTATCCTACCATTAACAATTACCATCATAACACCATGCTAAGAGCCTGGCACACATCATAAAATCAAAACACACGAATCTGACACCAAGGATCATACCTCCACATAACTCCGCTACAATGCGTGATCCCATCCAAACGCCGGTCCACATGAAATACTTCAAGCCACCTTGATCAAAATCAATAACTGTACGCAATTCGGTTTCAAGTACTCCAAGTGCATTGCCATAACCACGGGGGAATCGAACGATACCATGCCACACGAATCAGAAAGAACATAACCAATACGTCTCAATCCCGCAATACCCAATTACTTACCTTACTCAAATCCCACTATAAAGCCCAAATAAATCCGCACCATATGTGCATATAACCAACAATCACGACTCCTCGCAACACCGAAGGGTAACTCATAGATCACTGTAGAATATGAATAAACTCAATGACAATCGAATGGTACATCCCTCAACAATAGCAATTCGGAGTCAACAATTCCGACCCGGTACAAAACACACACCCATACTGGGCATACCAATAACCCTAAATCAACTCTGGTCACCCACAACAGATAGATAACTCTCTGAAGGTTCACAATGACTGAATGATGGCATTTACTAACATCTGACTAGCTTTGCTCGCATCCTCATGGTCCGCAACCACAAAATAATCTGTTTATGAGAAATCTCAGTCTCGAAGTCCATGAAGTGCACAAATTACCATATCTGATCCCAACTCCACCGCTCGAATATATAACACATCCCTAATACTCAATCATTCCATGAGGGATACCCCTATAATTCTTCTGTGTCACCAAGCAACGTTGAATATCAGCAGTCGATCCAACAAGAGAGCGTTGTAATACCAATTAAGCACCCTTAACTCCACACATTGCCCTTTCTAAAATGTATTCCCTCATCAAGCCACCCAATAGTGATATCATCTACCTAGTCATCTAAAACTGCCAATGCTGCCTAAGAAGTTTTGACCTTCCTTCCAGAACTGAACCGTGACCTCACATATGTAAATCTCAACTCTACACAACATACCGCATACGCCATGCCATCATATGATAAATATGAGAACTTCATGATCCCTTCCGAGCCACAAGCAACTACGTACCCAAATAGCGAAGACCTTTCCATTTGATCCCATTTAGAAGCGAAATCACTATACATCACTTGCACCTCACGTCATTAGAAAATATACATCTCTAACCGTGGTAGAAACCATCAGGAACTATCCGAATCACATTTGTACAACACCAAACCGTCAGGACAGAATCCTTATAACTTAACCAAGCTACGAAGGTCACCAAAACCCAAGAGCATTGCTAAGAAACACCTGTAAAAACTCATTGCCTCATAAACACCCAAAGAACTAATTATATCCCTTACCATGTCGATCAGACCTACTACAAAGTTGTCCTATTTATCCAAGTTCCTTCTAACTTAACTTCGAATTGATACTTCTCCTTGCCATAATACCGCAATTCTCAACCTAGACTCACCACACGAGACCCAAGCATCATACCATACTGTATAAGGCTCGTAAGCCACCGAATACTCTCTCAAATATCCCCAAAAGTACCATATTCAAAATACTTACCCTGAAGAGACTTCCTGTGAATCTAAAGCCATTACCTTCACTTTCCTGATGTTGATATGTAGAATCCATGATAATGTAGAAATGCCACAAGTCTTGAGTCCCTCCAACGTAAATCTCAGTTCTAGCCAAATACACACCTTGAAGATTTCCAATTGTCACGTATAACCTTGAATCCATCAGAACCATTCTCGAGAGTCATCCACTCTACACAAATCTCAATTAAACTGATCAAACATATCAAATGACCTAACCCCATTTGCACACCAATATACTAGGAAGTAACCCACACTTCGAAGCAACCAAGCAAATTCCTACTCTGCACACACTACACCATTTATGGTTACAATTCTATCATTCAATAAAACCCATCTACCCATAGGGTACATCACCACCTATATCCAAAAATTTCCATTACTCGAGTCTTCAGACTCCACCTCTGCAGGTCATAACTAATTCACCAGTATACATCAAACTGAACCCAATACCTCGCATAATCGTGCAACCAACTTATCATTAACAGCCTCCCCCACTTGGCTCAAAGCCATAGATCAAAACAATCAATAACTCACAATGCCCATACGCTAACACTGGCGCCATATCACAGTGAGATTCAACTAAATCCTTCATAAGCTCATATATAACTCGAACCATTTAACATCTCAAATCATCTGCAATCTCGCATTCACCATTGCAATAGTCGTGCCAACTTCCACAAGCGATCTCAACTCAACTTACAACATATAATATCTACTAGTAACGGAGTACTTGCTATAAAACCACCTAAGGATCACACAACATTCAAAAACCCCGCGGGAGATAACCCTGCCTGCTTAGCCTCAAACAGATATCATCTTTATACCCTTCCAAAAATCATAGCTATCACGCCATCACTATACCCTCCAGCATTAAACACAACCAATGCCTATCCTCGAGGCATCAAGATACGCGGTATAAAACTTGAAGTTGATGGCATAACTAATATTGGAGCTGTTGTCAAAGAAATATTGAGCTTCTGGAAGCTCTCCCCACACTCGTCTGACCACCTGGATACCCTCACTAGACACCATGTGTCCTAAGAATGCTACTGATCTGAGCCAAACTTCACACTTGGAGAACTTTGCATAAAGTTTCTCCTCCCTCAATCTCTACAATACAACTCTCAAAGACTGAGCACACTCCTCCTAGCTACGAGAGTACACCAGGAATTCATCAATGAACACAATAACAAAGGAATCCCAAATATGGCTGAAATACGATGTTCATCAAATGCATGAATGTTGCGGGGAATTCGTCAGCCCGGAAGACATCACCAAAAACTCATAACACAACCGGAAGATCCACTTCCCTCCACAACCAAACTACCTGAGAGGTCCTTCAATACACTCACAACTCGAGACCATATGCTAACTCAAGACATAAGTCAAACACTTAAAAGTTCTTTCTACATCTTCAGCCCATTCTTTTTGTCACAGTCACACAATATGAACACATCTCACCATCGAATCACACTCACTACATAGTCATCCAGTCACAATAATCCCACTAGTAAGGACACAAACGGACATATAAGTCCCCAAATGCATGTGCTCACACAATCAAAATTTTAGTACTCAAGCCACAGACAAAACCCGGCCTCAAGTCCTCCAGACTGGCCCATTATCAACATGTTAAACTCACGTCTCGCACCTCACCCATGAGAATCACAAGTCGTCGATGCACAACTGATATCGAGCGCTCACGTGCACATTCGAATACATGGAAGGAATTCAAAGAATTACGCTTTAGGTTGAATTAATGGATTCGCACGACAAGAAGAATGTGAGTTTTTTTCCTAAAGGTTTTGCAGCCTCCCGAAGATAAGTACAGACGTCTCCATACCGATCCGCAAAACTCTACTAAACCTGCTCATGACTGGTGAGACCTACATAACCTAGAGCTCTGATACCAACTTGTCACGACCCCAAAACACCCGGCCGTGATGGCGCCAGTCGTGGAATCAGACAAGCCACACATTTTGTTTTGGTTTAAAGTTGTTTTAAGAAAAAAATCATTAATTTAGTAGCAAAAGTATCATTACAAATCCATTTAAAAGTTTATCATCATTAAAACATAAATAAAAAGCAATCCCAGAACTAGTGTCACCGAGTCCTGATCTACTATAAATATAATGTCGAAATACAAGGTTGACATAATAGTGTCTAAAATAATAAAAGGCGATAGGAAGGTAAAGAAGGAGAAAACGAGGTTGTGATCGCCAGCTGCTACCTCGAAAACTCCAAAAGAAACAGTGACAGCTAATCAGCAACCGCTACCGGGTCCCGATATACCTGGATCTGCACACAAGGTGCAGGGGGTTAACGTGAGTACACCAACTCAGAATTAACGAACCCAAACTATGGGATGAGAGGTAGTGACGGGCTAAACCTCAATAATTGTAATGAAAACAGTACATAGAATTTAGGCATGTTCACGATTTTAATAGATAATGAAAACAGAATATGACCGATATGATAAGTAACCCAGGTATATCTCAGTACTCTACATGCCAATGTATCAACAGTGTGGAAATGTACCAACTGCTCACAACTCTCACATCAAAGTCCACTCAGTATTGTACATGGTTATCGGGCCCAGGGAAGATCCATCCCGGATAGTACACAAACACCGGTGACCGTACTCACTCGGTACTGAGGAAAAAGGCCGATCCATCCCCACAGAGAAGATCCATCTCCGGAACATAACACTCGGACAAGATCCATGTCCAGGGACGATCTATCCCTCACATATCATCAACTTCGGACAAGATCCATGCCCAGGGAAGATCCATCCCTCAATATTAATGCGCTCACTAGGGGTATAAAGACTCCGGAGGGGCTCCTATTAGCCCAAGCGCTATATCAAGCCAACGAAGGCAATATCAGAGTATCGCTGCGGTGTGCAGTCTGATCTCATAACTGTCTCAATAACAGGCTCTTGGCCTCACTCAGTCATTAATCTCCAGTCTCGCTCAGATGGGCTCACAGATGCATGAACTAGCCCGAAACAATGATAAATATATAAAATCAAAAATTACCGAGACTGAGGCATGAAATGATATGTTATGAAAGGACTGAGTATACAAAATCAAATAAACACATAAGGAGACAGCAATATACGACCACTCGGGTCTCAGCATTTTCAGCGTGAAGCCCTAGCATTTGACTTAGTATGATTTCTAGCATGTACACATTGACCACATCAATAAAAGTGCAGATATCAATCCGAAATAGCTACTAGACGGTTCCATGGGATAGTCCAGGCCACAAATCACTAGGTGCACACCCGCACGCCCGACACTTGGCATTTGCATCACCTTGATTATAGTCATATATCATATAGTTCGGGGTTTTGAACCCTCAGAACCAAGTTTGGAAATGTTACGTACCTCAAAACGGCTAAAATTTTAGCCCACAATGCCTTTGCCTCTAGACTCGGCCTCCGATTACTCCAAATCTAACCAAAAATCAGATTTATATCATTAATATATGCTAAAGAACGAAGCCCACTCGAAGTTTATCAAATTACATCACAAATCCCGAAATTGGCCAAACCCGGACCCCCGAGCTCACGTCTCGAAATTCGATAAAAATCACAAAACTAGAATCCTTATTCGCTCACGAGTCTACCCATATAAAATTCATCGAAATCCGACCTCAAATGCCCATTCAAATCCCCAAAAGAATTTCCCAAACTTTCTTCCACTTTTCACCCAATTTCCCCCTCAAATCACAAATTAAATGATGAAATTAAAGGCATAATCATGAGAATTAACCAAAACTATGTAAGAATCACATACCCAAACACCCACGCAAGAATCTCTGCAAAAATTGTCTTCTACCGAGATCCCAATTAAATTTTGTGATATGAACTCAAAATCCTCATTTTAAACTTTAAATTCTGCCCAGGTATTCCTTCTTCGCATTCGCGGCCCACCCATCGCGTTCGCGATGAACAAAAACTCTCAAAAATCATTTCCAAACTCTTCTAAGACAGCATGTAGTATAATAGCTATAACATTAAGTACAAAACTCCAAATAACAAATAGTTTAATTGTTTGAAAACTCGACACCAAGATATACAATTTGCATGTTTTGGTAAGTTTCCAATTCCTTACAGACTTTGAGATATAAGCTGCCAAAATCAGTCATGTGCAACACAAATTTCTTCATCTTCCCGGACAGTCTATAGTGTACCAGCCATAACTCCTTGTAAACAAATCAAAATACTAAATGGTTTACTTTTCTAAAAACTAAATATAAAGGTCTACAACTTTAATTTTTGGATCATCTTTAAATTCCTTATAGATTGTGCGATATGAGCCTCCAAAGTCAGACATGCGTAACAGAGATTTTTCTACTTCACGAACGCGAGGATCTCTTTGCGAACGCGAAGAACAAAGTCCCTGAAGCTAAATCCTTCTTCGCGAACGTGAGAGGATCCTCACGAACGCGAAGAAAAACACTAGACACCAGCATCAGCTATTGTAAAACAGCCCGAAATGATCTGAAACCACCCCGAAACACACCCGAGGCCCCCGGGGCCCTGTCCAATCACACAAACCAGTCCTATAACATAACACGGACCTGCTCAAAGCCTCAAATCACCTCAAACCACATAGAAATCATGAATATCACCCCAATTCAAGCCTAATAAACTTTAGAACTTCTACATTTGATGTCGAAACCTATCAAATCACGTCCGATTGACCACATTACAGGGTCATTTACCTATAAGTCAACTTCCGGTTGACTTTTTCTACTATAAAGCCATCTTAAGAGACTAAGTGTCTCATTTCTCTCCACAATCACTCTGAACCCGAGCCAACTGTCCCAACACAACATAAAAGAGCTAAACAACACATAATAAAAAAGAAATAGGGGAAATGGGGCTAAACTCTCGGAACGGCTGATCAGGTCGTTACACCAGTATTTTTCCATAACTTTCTGTAATTTTTAGAGGATTTTTAATCAATTTATTCCATCATTTTATTATCTAAATAATTACTAATTGCATCTCAAATGATTTTATAATGATTTATTACTTAATTTTTTATCATTTATATTGAGCTTTAATCATTTTATGCATAATTATATTTGTATCTTTAGGCTATAATTGCAATAACTTTGCAATAATATCCAATATATGCATAATTACATTATTTACACGAAAAATAACTTTTTATATTTTTATAGTATTAAGTAATTATTTTAAATTATTTCCATATACAAATAGCATTTTGTATCATTTTATTATTTTAAATGGGCATTTAAAACATAGCCCTTTTTAATTGATTTTTCGGACCTACCCCAGCCCAATACCATATCCAGCCCAATAACCCAATACCTAATACACTAACCCAACTACCCATACCCATACCCGTCCAATTAAACCCGTCCCACCTAAAATCTAATCCTGGTCGTTGATCTCAGAAGATCAACGTCCCTAAATCCTCCAACCCTTTTTAATATACCAAACACCCCTAAACCTTAATTCATTCGCCCCAGCCCGCCGTCTTATGATACTCTCCTCTCCTCTCCTCTCCTCTCCTCTCCTCTCCTCTCCTCTCCTCTTCTCTCCTCTCCTCTCATCTCTCACCCCCTCAAACCCTAGCCCGCCGTCACACTTTCCCTTTTTGATTCATGGGATTCCCCCTTGATTCCCTGCCTTATTTGGCTTTGTTTCTCTACTATCTACCCTATCCTGATGTTACTTGATTCATTTGCCTCAAATGGCAAGTGAATCTCAAGAGACTCGAACCAGGTCTGGTTCAAGGCTCTCATATTTTGGCTATTTTCGTCTATGTTCATCCCAATACCTGTGAGTACGAATATTTCGTATCTTAAGGTTTCAAATCTCTGGTTCAAACCAGATTTGGTTCAACTTCTGTTTATTTTTATGAATCTAGCTATTTTTTTGGTTGAATCTGTTTAGATCTTTTCAGATCTGAAACGATTTTATGTTTGTTTTGGTATTTCTCCTTTAAAATTTCAATACTTCTATCTCTATATTTTCTAGTCTTTTTTTATTATTATTCCTGACCGATCTTGTTTACCCTAGAATTAGGTTTTGATTCTTAACAGATTTTTGCCAAAAATATTTTAACCTTTAATAGTTTTCCTTTTTGACTGATTGTACTTACTTTAATTAGTTCCATCTACATGCCTTTGTGTTTCTGCCTATTTTCTTAGGGTTCCGATCATTTAATTGTGCATTTTACTGTCTCTACCTGTTTGCCTTTAACTCTGGCGTTAATTGCTAAGTGATTTTTACTTACCCCAAATTAGGGTTTGACATCATGTCTTCCCTTTTCGTACAGTACTGGTGTTTACTTATGCGGTTACCTGTTCTTACCTTATTCAGACTAATGTTTGATTAATAATTTGTGCTACTTCCCTTAACTTAACCTTACTAGCTGATTTTGTGTTCTGATTATTAAACTCGACTTCTAATTGATTTTGGAATTAGTTCTTACCTTATTTAACCTAGTACTTGACTACTGATTGATTCCATATAAAGTTTTCCTTAAATTAAGTGGTACTAGCCTGACTTTACTCGATTCTATCTCGTTAACTGATTCATGCCGACCTTAATTGATTGTTGAGTTATTTTCATACCTTAGTTGTGTATGATTGGTTCATTACCTTATTTGTTTACTTCATTAAGTGATATTTAAACCCTATTCCTCGCTCCCTTTAGGACAACTCTCGAACTCTCTGTTCCACAAAAACTTATGCTTTCTTTATTCTCTTATTCTGATTTCAGCAATAAGTGGCTATTATTTGGCCGGCTGAAAGTCAAGGCCAAATTCTTTGGAATTTGACTGCTATTGCATTCTTACCTGCTTTCTTCTCAACTGCTATGCCTTAACTCTTACTATTCTGTTCTCTATGCTTTATTCGATTAGTTTGTTTCAATCCTCGGCATGATTCTGCTTTCTATGTGACTACATGATCCCATTTAGTAATAATGATAAACTAAGTTACTTCAAATAAGGTGACCCCTTTTCCTAGGTTAGTTCAGTCTGTTTCTTGTTCTGAACCTTGCCAGATATTGTAAGCATGTAATTAAATATGTTTGTGGTTTAATTTATAGGTTCACTCTATTTCTGTCTCTATGTTTAAGCCATTATTGCTTTAATATTTAGCCTAATCAATTGCCAATTTGTTTGAACTATGTGCTAAACATGAACCTGTTTGTTTCTTGGTGTAGTTCTATCTACAACTCTGTATTCTGAATTTTCTTGCTTCTGAAAATTAAACTATTCTAAAACTTGCCCCCTTTACCCTTTATGCACTAGTTTTCAAACTCCTACTCTTAGTCATTTAGGTTCTCACCACCCCCAGTGTGATCACTGCCTAGGGTTATTGAGACTCCTCCGAACTCTGACACATTGGGGCTGGTCTTCCAATCTTTTTTGTGATTAATTTTCCGAATGTGGTTCTGATGTGAGCATCGCTCGGGGTCCCTGAGGCCTTGGAAACTTTGACACATTGAAAACTTAATTTTATGTGCCGTGTATGGATCACTACTGTGCTCCAAAGTTGTTATGATTGAAGGTCTGGTTCCTGATGCGAGGCTAAATTGCATAGTCTAACATGTGATATACCTTACATTTGAAGTGCTTTAATGATAAAAATACACTTGTTAGGTGCTTAATGGAGTTTATTTTATGTGTAGGTGAATTGGAGATGGAAACGGAGCTAAAGGGATGCAAATACGTCGAAAATACGCAAAAGGAGACACCCGGGCGATAGCCGGGCGTTTGCCCCCTAAAGTCGGGCACCTCCTAGCGTTAGGGGGGCGTTTTCCCCATAAGGCCAGGCACCCCCAGGCGTTAGGGGGGAGTTAGGGCCCAAACGCCAGGCCTGCCCTGGCCTTAAGGGGGCGTTTGGCCCCAAACGCCCGGTGTCCCAATTTCGGCCAGATTCGAGTTTTGACGAGTTTAAGTGTTTCCCGGTTGAAATAGAAGTCTCCTACATGGTTAGGGTTG
>ML400634.1:32521-67783 GCA_005239525.1 Nicotiana knightiana | reverse complement strand
ACCACATGCATAACTTAATCACATCGAAGGAACTGATCACTGCCGTAAATGTGTCATTTCAACAATGGCTAATCAATATATCTTCTTTTAATCATATTCAATTGCCTTAGGAATAATAGTAACTTCCTTCAACTCATAGCAAACTCAACCCTCACTCATCCTGAGTGACCTTAATTCACGCGACCATGTTGCCTAAATCCCGCAACCCGTCTCATACCTCCTGATAATTTTTCTACAACCCGGAGTTTATTTCTCTCACTCCTCCAATACTACCCTACATGATGAAAATAACATATAACACTCCAACCATTTTACCTTTCTCTGAAATTACACTGCAAAAGCTCAATTCTTGATCATACGGCTGTCTTTAACCCTTAAACGCCACATTCTTAACTTTGAATTCACTAGGAACACTATTGAGAGCCACCCACTCTGACTGGTCCCGAATACAATCAACTCCAAGGCTCTCCTAGCACATGAACACCCTTTTCAATGAAACACGTGACTGAGTCACTACCCTTACAACTCGCCTATGCCTTAAGCATAAATTCTGAATCTTTCAAAGCCTAACCCTGGTCCAACAGGGCCAACTTTTGCACACATTTATCAAATCCCACGCACGATCACCATTTTACTCATTTCCCCTTAGCTTAAATAACTAGCCAACACACTGACAATCTGCAACCCTATGATAACACAATCCTGCAACCCAACTGCAGGTGGTGGGACTCCCCCACTTAGCCCGAAGCTACTCCTTGCATCACCCTAGACCCTGCCGAGATCCTTTCTCCTTTGTTAACATGATCTTGCTCAACCAATTCGTCCAATTCTTCCAAATTCTCTTGTTAGCACTCCCTAAATACTCAAATTCTCTAGAATCATTCACACATTCCGCCTCCTACCGAATAGCCACTAGAACCCCTCACAGACACTTTCCAACCACACAACCGCTAACCTACTCACAAGAGATAACCCACCTGTGGAAATCACCAACTGATACCTTCCAACAACGTCGTACTGCACATCCTCTACAACACTAATATCCCATCCTAAGCCTATTCTCATTCACCAACTTTACCAGTCTGTCCGCTCCTCATGGACAACTACTAAATGTGTTACAACAACTTCAGATTCACTGCCACATTGCGTCCTTCTTCATTCCTAACGACTCTTCCCTGTTGTACCCAACCTTCCGCCGAAATAACCCACATTTCAACTTAAGCTCGTAGACCCAATCACAATCCACTAAAACTCTCAAACCTACCCTCAAGGTAGGCAGCTATCTTACCACTGAACTCCTGTGCTACGCTTCCACTTTCCCCCTTGTTAATCTCATTCCTTTAAACAATTGCCCGATTTTCGTTCCTTACATCTGGCCTCTTAGAAAAAGGAACCACTGCCTAACACTTCTCACATGTCTTCCTTCATCGTATGCTGCCCAATTGCTGCCTTAATTCAATATCATTCCCTGTAGCTCTTAATCCAGCAGTTCGCCATGACTTCAAACTCTCCGAAGATCATTTATCTCAAGCTGCCTTCATTTTCAACACTTATCCAGTACTGAACCACCGCACCTCACGGTCTCTGCCAACCGCATTCTTCAATATTTCTTCACAATACTCTGGCCCCATGCACCCGAAGAAACGATGGCATTGACGAACTTAACACATTTCATTCGATCAAGGACAACGATAACACATCACAGGTGAATACTCCACCTTACTTGAAAACACCAAATCTTACTACTTTATCAACCCCAACTGGACCATTCATAATCCAAATGCCTTTCCTCTGCCGGAACTAAAATACCAAAATCTCGAAATCACACTCTGAGAAGACCTCCCTTCAAACCATTCATCAGGACCCAACATATGGGCAAGCGTTCTATCATCATATCGAGATCGTGCGATAACCAATCGTAAGCATCATCACTACCTGAGCATAGCCTTAAGGCTCTCAGAAACACAACTACTGAGCTGAAACAACATATTATCCTTCTGCAGGGCCATAACAACAGCCCCCAACCAATTATACATGGAAAACATCACGCATCATATATGTAGCACCATTTCAATTCCTCAAATTCACGATTCATAGCAAGCCGTTCGCGACGTATAATATTGAGTAGGAAGAAACATAGGCATAAGCCTCAAAGGAATCGAATCGCACAATGAGGAATCAAGAAGGGAAATACTCCTAACAGCCATGTAGCCTCTCGAAGATAAGTACAGAAGTCTCCGTACCTATCCGCGAGACTCTATTAGACTTGCTCATGACTCGTGAGACCTAAGGGAACCTAGAGCTCTGATACCAAGTTGTCATGACCCAAAATCTATTAAGGCCGTGATGGCGCCGGACACTATCGTCAGCCAAGCCAATCATTAATTTATTTAGTTAAATTTCTTGTTTTAGCATTTTTGAAATCATTACCTTTCACTTTATTATGTAATAACTGAATAAAATCCGTTAAGTAAATACGATGGTTTAAATGTTCCATTTAAGAAAATATATCCCAAACACATCCCAGAACCCGATGTCACAAGTACATGAGCAAATTCTAAGAATCTCACAAATACTACAAAGCTTGTCCGAAATACAAATTGGACAAGGAATTTAATGAAACTAAATACAACATGAGGGAGACTCTGTCAGCTGCGGATCGCCTCTGGATGATGCAGCCCGCCTAAGTCTCCAAACCATTCACATCGCTATGGAAGTACATGTGCAATAAAAATACACAGCAAGTGTAGCATGAGTACGAAAACAACGTGTACTCAGTAAATATCCCGCCTAACCTTAGAGAGGTAGTGACAAGAGGTCGATTTGACACTTACTAGAGGTCAATTTAGTATAATCAAGTGAGACACTAAGCATGAATGCTATAGGAAATTTATTAAAATCAGGAATAAATAATATCAACTCCTTTCGCATTTAACACTTTAAATCTTCGTCATTTCAATAACAAATAATCAAACATGGATGGTTTAATCAAATAATAATTAATCAACGGGAAAGAACAACTTCT
Organism: Nicotiana knightiana; assembly: GCA_005239525.1. Taxonomy (NCBI): domain Eukaryota; kingdom Viridiplantae; phylum Streptophyta; class Magnoliopsida; order Solanales; family Solanaceae; genus Nicotiana; species Nicotiana knightiana. The sequence goes on along the minus strand of ML400634.1, from coordinate 64,758 downwards.
TCAAAGATCTTTAATAACTTTAAATCTATGTCATTTCAGTCGACAACTTAAAATTTTCAGGCCAGTAATTAGGTAAAATCACAACAAATACGCAATAAATATCATGCGCAAGCAATGCCGAGGGTCGAACGGAGCGGACCAACAATAATAAATTGTGCACTGCCGAGGGTCGAACGGCTCGAACAATAGATTCATCTATCTGCCCCGCTCGCGAATCGATCGTGCGACGTGGTTATACATAAATACGGGGTTATCTTGCTCGCGAATCATACATGCGACTCAGGCACCCGTAGATACACATATTCACACAATATGTTCACATTTTTATCAAGAAAACAGTTACTCAGGAAAGTGGTAAAATTCTTCTTAAAGGAACACGAAAAATAGCATTTAAATCTTCGTTTTGAAACTCATTTTTCCAAGTTTAATAATATTCAATAATATAACCTCATCAAGTATACAATTATCCACGGAGAAAATTAATTTTCTTTCTAGATGATTAAAAAAATGAACTCTAGTCTTCTTAGATATTCAGTTACTATTTTGATCATATTAGCAGTCTAATATTACTGGCAAGATCACAAGTACAACAAGTAAGGCATGCTAGTGGGTCCTAGACTACCCGGACATGGCATAATAATAGCTACGCATGAAATCCCGTCACCTCATGCGTACGTAGCCCCCCGCAGGTAACAACACGTATTTAATTAGTTCACCTAGGGGGACAATTCCCCCTCACAAAGTTAGAAAAGAGACTTACCTCGCTCCGAAGTTCCATAACCGGCTTCCAAGCCCTTCCGACGAGTCCAATGGATGCACAACGCCCCAAAACTATCCAAATAAGGGCAAACCAATGAAAATATACTCTAATATTTGCAACAATTCCAAATTATATAATTTCCCAACCCCGCTCAGTGAATTGACCAAAATGCCCTCGGGCCCACGTGTCCGGAATCCAAAATTTCTCGAAGATATATTCTACCCATAGATTTACTAGTTCAAATATACAATTTACTCTAAATTCCATGCTCAAATTCGTGGTAGAAATCAAAAACCATTTCTAGGTTTTCTTCGAAATTTCCCAATTCTTTCACAATTTTTCATGTTTTAATCCATGCATATACCTTGTATTTAACTTGAGATGACTGGGAATAACTTACCTTGACATTGATGATGAAATTCCCCTCTTGAAGCTCTCCTAAAATCGCCTAAGCCATGAGAATATGAACCAAGATCCTCGTTTTAAAACATTCTGCCCAGGCCGATTTTCGCACCTGCGATAAAATATTCGCATTTGCGCTTCCGCAGCTGCGCCTAAGAGCCTGCACCTGCGGCTTCCTTCTCCTCCAGCCGGATATGCACCTGCGACCCATTGTCCGCATTTGCGCCTCCGCAAGTGCAGAAATTTCATCACACCTGCGCTCCCAGCCAAGCCAGCAAATCTTCGCACCTGCGGCGCCATAGCCGCACCTGCGGCCAAATCCTCGCAGTTGAGGTCACACCAGACACCAGCAACCCAGCTCCTCTTCTAACTTCAAATTTGATCCGTTAACCACCCGGAATCCACCCGAGGACCCCGGGACCCCGTCGAATCACACGACCAAGTCCCATAACATCCCACGAACTTGCTCGAGGCCTCAAATCAAGTCAAACAACGCCGAAATCACGAAACGCACTCAAACTCAAACTTTATGAACTTTGAAATTTCAAACTTCCACATTTGATGCCGAAACCTATCAAATCATGTCTGATTGACCTAAAATTTTGCACATAAGTCATATTTGAAATTACGACCTTCTCCAACTTATGGAATCGTATCCCGACCCCGATATCAAAATTTCTACTTCCGGTCAGATTTCTCAAAAACCTTCAAATTTCTATCTTTAGCCAAATGACTTCAAAATGACCTACGGACATCCAAATTCACTTCCGATCGTGCTCCCAACTCCAAAATCACCATACGGAGATATTCCTAGGCTCGGAATCCCAAACGGACATCAATATCACTGAAATGCGCTTCAAGCTAAACTTAGGAAATTTCTTCAAAATGCTGACTTCCACAATATATGCCGAAACACTCTCGGGTTATCGAAAGCCTGATCCGGACATACGCCCAAGTTCGAAATCATCATACGAACCTACATGAATCTTCAAATCCTGATTTGGAGGTCGTTTACTCAAAATTCTAATTTTGGTCAATTTCTCCAACTTAAGGCTTCTGATGAGAATTTTCTTTCCAATTTGACTCCGAACTTCCCGAAATTCAACTCCGACCATGCCTACGAGTCATAATACTTGAAATGGAGTTGCTCATGACTTTAAATCGCTGAACGACACGCTAGAGCTCAAAATGACCGATCGGGTCGTTACACAAAAAGTAAAACTCAAAGCTCTCGTTGATGAATCTGCGAACGAGGTGAAGGATCCTTTTCCAAGGATATAGCTGAGTTGCGATGTATGTTACAGGAGTTGGTAGGGAAAATGGCTTGGACCTCTCCTCAATCTCTCCCTAGGTTGTGTGCGTCCATGAAAGCTACATGATAAAAATACCCAGATTCGACGGTGACGACCCTGCGGCATAGGTATTTCAGGTAGATGATGCACAAGCTAATAAATTGGAAAAGAACAAGTAAAAAGCTACAACTACAAGATAGAAAAACTAGGTAAAATTAAAATAGACTTTTGATTGATACCCTTTTAGATGCATACAAGCCTATATAAGTGTCTCCACTACTCACTACAAGACAAGTTAATATAACTAACTCTGACAGGGACCTAAAATGCCCCAGCAACGACAACTTATGGACTAATGGGTAATTTTAGAAACTTATAACATAAACTACTGAAGGACTCAGTTGAACAACTTATAAACTTAACTCTCAACCTACTTAACCACTTGTAACGGATATGTACTACTTCGTGAGTCTCCGGTACCATTGACTCAAGTTGTCTTCATTTTATCTCGCATCAGTTCCCCCTCGTTAAGAACTTCCTTGTCCTCAAGGAAGAAACTTTGGAAAGCGAGTCTTTAAGGCTTGATAATCTTCCCAGGTTGCAAGATCAGATGGAAACTTTTTCCATTGGATGAGAACTTGGGCGACTATTTTGTTTCACTTAATATTTGGTTGATAGTTTGGTAAAATAATAGGACCCGGACATAGTGATTTTCCTATAAGGATGAATTTTCAAATATACCCATTGTCCTTCTTGAAATTGTCTATGTGATCTATGTTTGTTAGCTTGCCCAACCATCCTTTGCTGAGCTCTTTGCAAGTGGTACTTTTGCAATTGCAACTTGAATTTCCTTGTGAGCAAGCTTCTGTCAACCTCCATGAACTCTGAATCACCAACTACATAAGGAAGGTGTAAGGGTGGTGGTTGTCCATAGAGTGCTTCAAAAGGAGTGCGCTGTATTGATGAGTGGAAGGTGGTGTTGTACCATCATTCTGCTGCAGCCAGATATTGGTACCAAAAACACCTCAAGTAGGTTTCTAGGCATCTATTCACTACTTCTATTTGCCTATCTGTTTGGGGGCGATAAGTTTTTGAAGTGTTCAAGCTTACTCCCATCACGGAGAATTGTTCTTGCCAAAATTTGCTGGTGAAAATTGGATCTCTGTCACTAACATTGTCCTCGGGTATTCCATGCACTACAACATTTTAGGCCTGTAACCATCCAAAAAAAAATGTGGCCTAAACTCTCAAAAGTGTGGCATTTGATAAAAAATCATATTTTTCGACTATAGGGAACGCATTCTGGGAAGTGGCCTAAAGTATCGTAACCTATTCCCTAAGACCACACTTTTTGAACGTAGCTTTAGAAGCCACGCTTCAAAGGGGCTTTTGCATCCGTACCCACTTTTTGTGCCACGTTTTAACTTATACCCGCTTTGTAAAAAAAATTGCATCCGTACCCGCTTTTGCGCATAACTTCAGCATGCGGGGCTGAAGTAGCAAAGGCAATCACGCAAAACTTCAGCATTCTAGTAGACGTGCCTGAAATAGCTTGCGAACTTCAGATCTAGAGCTGAACTTTTGTCTTTGTAACTGGGGAACTTCAGCTCTAGAGCTGAAGTTTTGTCTTTGTAACTGGGGAACTTCAGCATACGGGCTGAAGTTCCCCAGTTATAAAGACAAAAACTTCAGCATACTGGGCTGAAGTTCCCCAGTTTACAATGACAAAACTTCAGTTCTAGAGCTGAAGTTTTGTCTTTGTAATTGTCTTTATAACTTGGGAACTTCAGCTCTAGAGCTGAAGTTTTGTCTTTGTAACTAGGGAACTTCAGCCCCGTATGCTGAAGTTTTGTCTTTATAACTGGCGAACTTCAGCTTAACTGGTGAACTTCAGCTCAGCGAGGGAAAGGGAATTGAAGTTATTAAAAAAATGGGTACAAGTTTAAAGTTTTTTAAAAAACGGATATAGATTAAATGAGGGCGACCAAATAAGGTACCCCGCGTAATTTTTACCGCTTCTAAAGCGTTGCTAATAAGATACAAAGCCCACACTTGTATTATTTGAAATGACAACATTTTTCATGTGCTAAAGCTACTCCTACGAAGTGTGGACTTTGATACGTATTAGGCCACACTTTTGAAGTGTGGCAAATCTTGACTAGGTTATACAATTTTTTTAATAATATTTATATGAGCCACAATTTTGTAACTGAAAAATTATATCTTTACATAAATGTTGTAATCATGTTTATTTCAAGTATATACATTATGCTCTCAAGCATTAAATTAGACAATAAATAAACATACAATTCCAATGAACTCCATAAAGAAATATATTTCGTGTACTACACATATTAATAAAGCAATGTCTCAAGATGTGAATTGGCAACAAACAATAAAAAATCAAATGTATTCATATAGATGAATAATAAATATCACAATTGTTCAAAAAGTTTCCATCATTCACTTCATTAGATTAAATTGGACTTGTGGCCACTATTTTCAATTGGATCACCTGCATTTTTCCACACATTTTAACATGAAATTGGAAATTAGAAAAAAACAAATATATAGTATGCACTAGTTAAATCTAACATTCGTCTTACTAAGGACTAACACAAATCTATAGTAAAAGTTTGAAAAAAGAAAAATTTCTTGCTTTATCTATAAAAGAAACTTATTATCAAGCTAATAATCACCAATAAAATATACACAAAATAGACCGTCATTATACAAAAAATATGCAAAATAGGCTATCACTGTACAATTTATATACAATAGACTGTTGCTATACAAAATAGATTGTCATTATACAAAAAATATACTAAATACACTCTTACTATACAAAAAATATACTAAATAGATTGTCACTATACAATTTATATACAATAGACTGTCACTATACAAAATATATTCAAAATAGGTTGCCACTATACAAAAATTATGCAAAATAGACTGTTATTGTACCAGTTATATACAATAGACTGTCACTATACAAAATATATACAAAATAGACTGACACTATATAAAAAATATACAAAATAAATATTTCGGGCTATTAGATATAATATGTTTGGGCCGGAGGAACATTTCGGATCAATGAAAAAAAACATGAACTAATAAAATTTTGAGGGTCTATAGAGAGTCATTTTCTCGTGAAACTACAGGTTTACTGCTCAAGGATAACGAAGCCCAAATCATAATTGGGCGCCACGAGGCACAGGATCCATGAGTGGCTGAATTGTAGATGAAAATTTGGTATCCTATAACAATACATAAACAATTGGTAATTTTTTTGTCTTACATTAGGTTTCACAAAGATATTCCCAAACAATTGGCATTATATAGCCGAATCCTAAAAAACTACGCTATTATATATTCTCTCTAAAAAAACTACTCGCTTGTTTTGGCTTCCCTCCCTCTTTCTCTCCTTGTATTTCTTCTTCTATATCTTCTCTTTCGCTCTCATAGTTTAGAAAAAATTGTTGCAAATTATGCAAAAAATCAGTGGAATGAAAAGGTAAGGTGATCTCACATCAGAGAAAATTAGAACCAAAAACTAAGAGAGAAAAAATATATTTCAACTTTTTTTTTCTTCTCGCTTCTTTTTTTTTTGGTTGGATTGAACCAGTGGGTGTGATTAAAATTTTTTGAAAATACCATGAGGATATATATAAAATTTGAGCAAGATTAGAAGTTAATTAGACTGGTTTCAGGTAAAATACCATACCTAAAAATCCAAGTGCGATGTATGTATATCATGTTGTATATCGTATACATTAATGTATATCCAGACAGGTTTTTAAGGACATCTGTGTATATCAGTTTGTATATTGTGTACACAACACACTATTTTTATGGACACCCATGTATATCACATTGTATATCGTATATATAACACAAATATTCATGGATATACACAGCTACACATGATATACATGAGATCTCACTGATGTACATAAAGATATCACAGGATACAATAAAAGATACATGTGTGGAGTCGTCTTGAACTTGAGTTTTCAATCTAAAATGTGTTATACAAAAATAAAATTTTAATATATTTTGTCGATATACACATTATTAATATGTTATACAGAATGATATACAAATAATATATCTAATTCTCATTTTGTATATCAATATATCTCTAGCAAATATAATAGTGTATATCACAAGAAATTATGTGTTATGCACTGAAATATACAAAGAAAAAATATATCTATTATTTACATTTTGATATACAAAAAAAATTTATATACATTTTGAATAAAATAAACTTATAATATATATTTGGTATACACATTATTTGATGGTGTTACTGTGATATATAAATAATATAATTATTTTCGTTGTGACATACATTCATATAGAGATAAAAATAAATTTTAAATAATTTTATTTATCATTTTAATTTTAGATTTTAAGAAGGAAAATAAAATTTTAATATATATTTTTATATATAAAAAAGAAGAAAATAAAGTTGTGATATACATTTTGAGTACATTGTTATTGTGATATATATATTTATGGGCTATTTGGTGCCAATATCTATAACTAGGGTTATTTTTCTGCCAATTATGTGAGTACATTATCACACCATGCCAAAACCCCATTGTAGATCAGGTCTAATTAAAGTGGGCTAAGAACCACAAATTCATGAAACTATCTTTTGCCAATTTTTCTAGGGACAAAAATTATTTTTAGCTCGCGGTCGAAATTATTTATATTTGGTAGCTAAAAAGGTATAAAATTTCTATATTTTTTGTATATAACACAGACACACACAGTATTATTTAAGAGCGGCGATACAATGTCATTTTTTCTTATTTCAACATAATTTGGTTTTAGAAGAAAAAAATAAAGAGACAACGTAAAGATGAAATACTATAACATACAATTTATTGTGTAATGTTTTTCCTTAGAGCAATGTGTGATAATATATACCCTTTAAAAAAATTAAAACAAATATCCTTGATACAATTAGGGGTCGTCGGGTAGGGTGTATAAAAATAATGTTGAATATGGTGTATTTGTAATGCTGACATTAGTTATGCTGACGTATTTCTTATCGATTGTTTGGTTTGATGTATTAAAGCATTAAACAAAAAAAAATTAAAATTATTTATTTACAAAAATACCCTTATAAATAATCCTTCACTTTAATTTTTAAAAGAAATATATGTTGATGAATGTTTTTTTATGAATAAGGTTTTAAAAAAATTGATTTGTCTACCTATATTGTAGTATAGAACTAAATATTTGTTTATAAAAAAAATATTCTAAGTATTTACTAGGGATATAATTTTATTTCTCACTTCCTTGGATTATTTCAATCTTGCATTAATATAATAGCATATATTAACCAAGTATAAATTTTGAAGGACAATTTTATCTTTAACGAAGTTAATGAAAATCCATTGCATTGTTAATACCATACTCTTATGCATTAGTTATGCATATGATAATACCAAATAAGGTGTATAACTAATGCTTGCACAACTAATCTACAGATTCAAAAGGTGTACCAAATAAGATATTATGAATGCACAAAGCTAATTTATGCATTATTTTAGCAAATGAATCCTGCCAAATGACCCCTTATTCTTTTCTAGTAAAGCAACTAGTGGAATAACTTCTAAAGGGTTGATGTTATCACCACCAAAAAATTAACGGTGATAAAACGTTGAAAGATATGGAAATCTTCACCTATTTTGGTGTCTACGTTAAGGTTTTTCACTTCCTTTTTCTAAAGAGGGAGCTTTATAGGAAGGTTTTCCTTTTTCTTCCTTAACCTTGATAGGAAAGTATGGAGGTCGAGAATTAGAATAGTAAAATAAATAATCTGTTGAGTTCATAACAGTAGTATTGACATACAATTTAATTTTCTATTGGTAGTAGATTTTTATGACTAACCGTTATTTTCTTTCATTTTTGATCACCTTACTAACTTAAAAAATCTAATATTATCATGGTTGTTGATGCAGTAGGGTAGGGCCAGAGTCACAATAAAAATTACAGGTTTAATAAAATTTTGTAATTTTGATTAAAATTCTGTATTTGTATTAAGATGACTAATAATATTATGCTCCAGGTGCTAGTATGCTATACCAGTGATACAAAAGTTACGGTTATCAATAATCAATCATGAGCGTATATTCAATATACAAGTGTGATGATCCAAGGGGTCATCTTGTGGTTTAGAACTTTATCTCACGCTTATCAGCTTTAAAAATCTTATAAGTTTCCTCCTCGATTTGCGTGCGCAGTCCGGGCGTAATTTCAAAAAGCATTTATATGAAAATAGAAGAAATAATAATATTTGGAAATTTAAAATGATTTTAGCTGACTTTGGTCAACGTTTTGAGCAAACGAACCCAGACCCGTGTTCCGACGATCACGGTAGGTCCGTAATAAAATATGAGATCTGGGCGTATGTCCGAAATCAAATTTGAGGTCCATAGCCCGAGAATCAAAAAATGAATTTCAATAAATTTATGGTTTTAAAGTATGTGATTTATGCTTGATTTTGATGGTATCGGACCCGTATTTTGGTTCCGGAGTCCGGTACAGGTCCTTTATAAACCATGTCTGTAAAATTTGGTGAGAAGCGGAGTTTATATGACGTGATTCGGACCTTCGGTTGAGAAAATAGAAACTTTAAGTGTTCTTGAGAATTTCATCGATTTTGATGCTAAATCCATAATTTTAAGTGTTATTTTAGCGATTTGATCGTACGAGCAAGTCTGTATGATGTTCTTAGACTTGTGTGCATGTTTGGTCTGGAGCCTCGAGGGCTCGGTGAGTTTCGGATAGGCTTCGGTATGATTTGGACTTAGGAAATTCTGGTTTTTCTGCAGCTTCAGCACTTGCTGGTTTCCTTCTTCGCGTTCGCGAAGCTTCTCACGCGAACGCGAAGAGTAAACTTGCCTGAGGGAGACTTTCTTCTACGCGAATGCGAAGAGCTGGTTGCGGAGCGGAGCGTTTGGCAATTACCCTTCGAGAACGCGACCAGGCTACCGCGAACGCGAAGCATTGGGACCTGGGGGAGGGGAATCATACTCTACGCGAACGCGGCACAAGGCTGGTGGGAATAAGCCTTCACGAACGCGGAGAGTATCTTGCGAACACGAAGGCTACTGGAGCGATTTCTTCGCGATCGCGTCAGACCCTTCGCAAACGCGATGAAGGTTTGACGCCTGTGTAGTACAACAGAACCAGCATGGGATTTTTCAAAAACTTCACATCTCTTTCATTAGAACTCGACCTAGAACGATTCTTGAAGAGGGATTTCGACAAGCAATCATAGTTTTGCACCTTTTAACTTATTTTTTTCGATTTCCATCATCATTTAATGAATTTCTAATCTTTAGTCTTGTTCTTTAAGGGTAGAAATTAGTGATTTTGGGGGAATTAGGAATTTTACAAAATTGAGGATTTAGACTTCGATTTGGAGTCGGATTCCGGAACTAATTATATATTCGGGCTCAGGGGTGAATGAGTAAACGGATTTTGGTCCGAACCTCGAGTTTGGACCAAGTGCGCCCGGGGTTAATTTTTTGTCTTTTGTTGGAAAAACTTAGGAAAATTATAATTATGCATTAAAGTTGATTCTTTTAGCGATAATTGATGATATTAAACAGTGGATTGGAGGTGAATTATAAAGAAAAAGTTGTACTTGAGCACTGAGTGGCTGCGAAATTGAGGTAAGTGTTTGGTCTAACTTTGATTCGAGGGATTAGGTATCCCCAACTTGATTGCGATGTGAAATTCCATGTGCGTGGCGTATAGGTGTGGTAACGAGTACCTATGCGCCGCCAAAATTAATTGTTTAGCCTGTTCCCTTCCCCGTTCCCAATTTATTATCTTCCTGTCTTAACTGTTTCATGCTTATTGATGCTTCTATGTCTAATTGTTGCTTGCTAGATGTTGTTTCTTAATTGAAAGTATTAGTTGTTCCGTAGTTTCATTGTGTTAAATTATTGGCTCAAGCTGGTTGGTCGGTGTTTCATAGTATATTTCGGTTGGTCTCGTTGTGTAGTATTAATTGGTGATGTTTCATAATTGTATTGATTTCCGTTAGCTTTGGTTGAGGCTTAAATATTGTGGAGGATCGTGAACTAAATTGTGAAATACATGTTCTTATTGTGTGATTGGTACTGATATGGTGGGATCGGATTACACGCTGCAATAAGAGTAATAAAGGTGACTTATTGAGGAGGAATAAGGGTGTAATGTGATTGCCTGGTGAGATCGGGTTGTACGCTGCAACAAGGAGTAATAAGAGTGGACAGATGGGATCGGATTGCACGCAACATGAGGAATAAGAGAGATATATTGAGGATTAATAAGGGTGGACAGGTGGGATCGGGTTGGACGCTGCAACATGAGTAATAAGGATGAATGTCCATAGTGTTACTGATTATGTGATGGGATCGGATGCGCGCCGCATCATTTTATTGTTTATGTATTTTACCTCTGTTGTGATTTTATTCTGTGGCACTGAGACTCTTCTAAGGATTTGGTTATACCTGAGTACTGGCAAGATAGCTGGGTTCCGTATGTATTTACTGCAAGTTACTGTTCCATTTTGTTTTGGTACTTTCTTTTATCTTTATTATAAACTGTATGCAGGTTATGTTATAAAAGCCCTGTCGTAACCTCGTGACTACCTCGTCGAAGTTAGGCTCGGCACTTATTAATACATGGGGTCGGTTGTACTGATACTGCACCCTGCACTTTCTGTGCAGATTTTGGAGCTGATTATGGCTGATCGAGAGGTCGGTTGCAGACATTCATTTAGGTGATCCAAGGTAGTCCTGTAGGCATCCGCAGGCCCTGACATCCCCTTCTATGTTTTACATTTCTATTTTATTATCTTTCGAGATAGATGTACTTTTCTTTCAGACCAATATTTGTAGTTATTCATAGAATGTTCGTGGATTGTGACACAAGTTCTGGGTGGTAGTAATAGTTTCAAGGTTAAGCAATATTTATTTAAATTCCGCATTTGTTATCACCTGATTTAGACTGTGTACTTATATTCAAATAAATTTTTAAAGAAAACGGTTAGCTAAATTCTAATATTGGCTTTCCTAGCGAGTATGATGTTAGACGCCATCACGATTCCGATGGTTGGGAATTTGGGTCGTGACAACAAGTTATGAGTTCACATTTGATTCCATACTTTCGACTTAGACCATGTATGTGTTAAAAAACTTATCAAATATATACAAATAATAAGTTTTAAACTCAGTAAATTAAGTAGAATGGTAAAATAATAAATCTGAACTCATAAAGTTCAAATTCTGAATCTTTCATGTAATCAACTAAATGTAACCAATGAGGAACTTTTTAATCACTATTATGGTCGACGAAAGCAATGGAAAGTATCCAAAAAGAGGCAAGAAGTCTACGCATGTTTTCTAATTTGGTGGTTTAAAATCGCAAAAAGAAGAATTAGACTAGCCAAATAATAACTTTAAAGATTTAGAGAAAAGGCCAATTTCCCTTCCAAAAGCGAGGAACAGACACATCCAAACAAGTCACTTTTCCCACTCCTGAGCTGATAATCCTCCAAAAAAGACACAAAAACATTCCACTAATCATTACTATAATTCTTGAAGAAAAACAATAACCCTCTTTCTGCTAGGCTTCCTATCACTTTCAATTTTAAATATTCTTGTTGATTGATGGTGATGATTTCAGATACCACTTTAGGTACGTGTTAAAACCTCTAATCTCTCTTTAAAAACTTTCTCTATTTCATTTTTGACCAAATTATAATTTCTGTATAATATATGTATAATTGTGTATAATCAATATATAATCTATCTATACTGACTAGGCGGTTAGAAAAATCAGTGGCGGACCCAGAATTTTATGCAAGCGGGTACAATCTTAGAAGTATATAACTTTAGTCGTAAAATAGTAGTTTTCCAGTGAGTTCAAATAAAATATTTATACAAAATTTATACAGCTTTAATCCTAATTTATACATATACGCAATATTATTTTTTGATGACGCGGATTCAATTTTTGTTTGCTACCACATGCGTCCGCCACAGAGAAAAAGTAAACATTAAATCTGAACGTTTATTTGTGTAACAATCACGGTCATTAGGCCATTTAGACTGGTTTAGTTTTCGCAAATTGATGGTGCAATGCTACTACAAGCTAAGCTAGTCTTTATTAGACTCTTCGCATTAACCACTACACGCGAGGCAATAACTAGAACCAGCCAAATTGCTTGTGGGCAAAATCATGATATTCACTTTGCCCGTAGTTTCATATCATAGTAGTACTATATTACCTATCATAGTAGTACTATTTTCGCAAAATATATATGTGAAAATTAGAAGATAATATAAAATATTAAATTTTGAACTCATAATATTAGGATTAATAATTTCACAGAAGATCATTCAACTTAATTATACTATAATTGCGCTAAAATCACTCAACTTTCACTATATCTCATTAATATCATTCTTGCTATAATTCAACCAACTTATCGAAGATCACACTATTTTTCATTTTGGTTGTCTATAATAATCATATGGATGTGATATTTCAGTGGCAACAGCAAACAATTATGTGGTTTTAAACCTCTTCTTGATAGACATTGTTCTAGTTATGATCAGGTTGAATGAAGTTACAAATTATTTCACTGAACAGTCAAATTAGCATAACCTTCTATGCCAGTTGGGTCCTAGTACCAAAATAGTAGCATAATTTTTTAGATTGGCATAACTTCGACGTAAATTTTAGGATTCTTAATTATACAATAGCCCTCCACGTTAAAAATGAATATTCAACTTGGAGAATTAAAAGATGAAGTGAAAAATACTTGTATTTAGTGGTTTGGATTTCGGATATGAATAAATTAGATGAGTCATGGAGCGAGCTCTTTTACTTTAAAAGAATATCTTTTAGATTATATGGCTATGATTTCCCTTGATTAGATGAGTCTGGTGCTAATGGAAGCAACCACTAATACTTGTATTAGGATAGGATGTCTATATTACACCCCATAAGGTGCGACACTTTCTTTTGACTCTATGTGAACGTCGGGATACTTTGTGCATCGAGTTGTCCCTGTCATTAGATCCGTCTATGCTGCTATGGTTATGGCTTCATCATGGCTCATGGAATAGGCCTAATGAGTATCATAAAAGCACTCAATTACGACAACTCTTAAGAGTGGAGAACGTGTAGACTAATTGATAAAGATCTAGCCATTTCCAAGTAAAGCTGTCTTCGTTTTCAAAGAGAAAGAATGAAAATGATCGTTAGAATGGTATATTCTGGGAATAAACTTGTCCACTAAACTGCTAACAACCACAATTCCACTTTTTCCCACTTCAGATCAAGAAGTGGGGCTTTTTTTATTTGTTAGGTCATAGTAACTTCAACTGATCATCCAACTTATTCAGTAGGTTTTTAGGGTTCAAACGACACCTTTTTTCTATGTGATGTGATTCTTTCCAAATAAATTAACTCTAAAGGTGCACTTTAAAGAAAAGTGCACGTTGCTTTTGATTTTTCCTTCTTCCTTTTTTCTCCTTTCGTAGGTTAATTAGGGAAACGCTGAGTTAAGAAAACAAGTTTGATAATTAATTAAGTGCTATGTCTGGACCGGTGGGGCGGATGTGAAGTTTGGGGTATAGGTTTGATGGAATCCTGTAATTTTGGCATAAAGTTAGTTAATACGTACAAATTATTTATTTAAAGTTCAATAACTTAAAATGACTAATATCTTGAATTCATAAACTTCAAATTCTGTATTCGATTTTCATTATGGTACTATACTATTCATGGTGGCCGGCCAATACCAAGGGCACTAGTCTTCTGTATGAAGATCTCCATATATCTCAAAGCACTTTGTTTTTTTTTGAAGTGTTTGACTCTCAACAAAACTCAGAGACTTTCGTATACCTTTATTGAGTCAAACGCATAAGAAACAGACTCGAGCAAGTTGGGGCAACAGCAATTATATCTGTTCTAATTTGGAGTGCCAAAAAAGCTTTTGTTGTGTTGCGCGGAATTGCTCAAAAAGCTAAATTCTAGCTATTTTGTGTTTTATTTTCTTCCATCAGCGTACCCAATTTATTGTGTTGGCTTCTTATGAGTAGTACCCAATCAACAGTGTTTTATTTTTTGCATGCAAGTGTAATGACTTGATCGGTCGTGTTGCTTTTTTGAACCACGTACCTTTAAATAAGACTTCTCGTACTTATTTTTACTGATTTGTGACTTGCGGGGATGATTGGTTCGGAGATTTGGAGAGTTTGGAGTGAAACCAGAACACTTGGTTCCTTAAGGTTGGCCAAAAAGGGCCAAGTTTGACTTCGGTCAACGTTTTTAGTAAACTACCTCGGAATCGGAATTTGACGGTTCCAATAGGGTCGTATGATGATTTCGAATTTTTGAGTATGCCCGTAGCGGGTTTCGGATGACCCGGGAGCATTTCGGCGCCTAATAGTGAAAGTTGGTTCTTAAAGGTTTTAGAAGTGCTTTAAATTTGAGTTGGAACGCGTTTTGGTGATATCGAGGTCCAAACAGAAATCCGAGACCAGGAATAGTTCTGTAATGTCATTTAAGACTTGCACGCAAATTTTGGTGTCATTCCGATTAGTTTAAGTACATTTCGGTGCATTGGGAGTTAAATGAAGAACTTGAAACTCTTAAGTTTGATTCATGGGTTTTAGGTGGCGATCCTTAGTTTTAATGTTGTTTCGGGCGTTCCGAGAGTTCGAGCGAGCCCGTCTTATGATTTCAAACTTGTCGATTTGTTTGGACGGGGCCTCGGGGGCCCCGGATACCTTTCGGACGTTGCGCGAGTCGAGTTCAAAGCTCAAAAGAGCTGCTGGTGCACCAGTTCTAGTGCGACCACACCTGCGGTGGGGCAGCCGCAAGTGAGAGCTCGCAGGTGCGGTTGGAGCATCGCAGATGCAGCCCAAGGAGCGGAGCCAAGGTTCAGCAGATGTGGCTCCTCTCCCGCAGAAGCGGAACCGGAACCGGAGGAGCGGTCACCTGTCCGCAGGAGCGGCCCAGCCCAATTTCGCAGAAGCGAAAAATTTTCCACTGAAGCGAGACCGCACATGCGTTCAACGCACCTCGAGTGCGGAAATCGCGGAAGGCAGTGGCCTTCATTTAATACGGGAGTTAGTCATTTTTGACTCATTTCATTCCATTGTTGGGCGATTTTAGAGCTTTTGAGAGGGGTTTTTCACCAAGCTTTTGGAGGTAAATAATTCCTACTATATGTGAGTTAAATACTTATATTTTGGGTAGATTAACATGTAAAGATTAGTGAAAATCATGGGTTAGAGGAAAACATAAGGTTTGGCAAGAATGAGATTTTTACAGCGAAATTGACCAAGAAACTTAGTGATAATCGTATATTTATGTTCCTTAAGTAATGGGTAACAAATTTCTTCGAACATTTTCGGAATCCGGGCACGTGGGCCTGGGGATGAATTTTAGAAACCTTTCATTTAGGATTGGGAAATTAGTATAATAGTTAGAATATGAGCTCTTGAACACATATTGACTAGTTTTTACCCCATTTGAATAGTTTTGGATCGTTCGACTCCGATTGAGGGTTTGAGCTCATTCTTGAGTTTGAAAGTAAGCTTTGGGACACGGTAAGTTTCCTTTCTAACCTTCTAAGAGGGAATTAACTCCCAATGGGCGAATTAAATAAATGTATGTACCTATCTGTGGGGGCTACGTACGTACGTGGTGACGAGAGTCCGTACGTAGATACTATTATGGTAATTGTCCGGGTAGTTTAGGACCCGTATCATGCTATACTTGCAATGCTTGCGTCCTTAATTGTCACTATAATCACTTAAGTCATGCTGAAAATTGGTAAAATAAATATAGACGGTTATACTCACTTACTTAAGAAATTTGTATGAAACGCTTGACTGTAAATGGGCAATGTGTGCTTTCTTGAAAATAAATTGTTATTTGTGGATCGGGCCGAGCGCCTCGGTAGTAAATAGATGCATCTACGGTTCGCGCCATTCGACCCTCTGGCAGTGTACAATTATTATTATGTTGGACCGGACCGTACGACCTTGGCATAATTTGCGCATGTTATTTATTTGGAAATTCCCGTGATTTATATTGCTTAAATGCTTTGAAATGTAAGTTGTTACATGATATGACTGAAATTGACATATCGTTTATGAAAGAATATCTTACTTCTCCCTGTTCTTAAACAATCATTATTATTCATGCTATTCATGCTTAGTGTAACACTTAAATTATATTGTTTTGGCCTTAGTAAGTGTCAAGTCGACCCCTCGTCTCTACTTCTTCGAGGTTAGACTGGATACTTACTGGGTACATATTATTTATGTACTCATACTACGCTTCTGTACTTAATTGTACAGGATATGAGGTAGGTGCATCTAGTTATCCGCCAGGCGCGCATACCTGATTGGATTGACTTACTGTGAGCAGCCCCCACCCTAGCCGTCCAGCAGCATACCTGAGTTCCTTTTTTGCTTGTATTTGTCGACTTATTTCAAACAGTAGGGTAGTCTTCTTTTGTATATTCTACTAGTTGCCCACACACACTTGTGATACTAGATCCTTGGCACTTATTAGTAGACTTGATTTTGGGTTGTATTCCTATCATTATGATCTCCTTTAGTCATTTCCATTTCAGTTTCCTTATAAGTTCATTATTTATCGAATGTTTTAAATTTAAGTTAAGTAAATGTTGGGATTGTTTCATGAAATAAATGAGAACTCATTAGTTGATCAGTGTTGGCTTGCCTAACAACGGTGTTGGGCGCCATCACGACCTATAATAAAATTTGGGTCGTGACAACATGGTATCAGAGCACTAGGTTCACGTAGGTCTCACAAGTTATGGGCAGGTCTAATAGAGTCTCGCGGATCGGGGCGGAGACGTCCGTACTTATCTTCGAGAGGCTATAGGATGTTAGGAAACTACTCTTTATTCATCTCTTATCATGCAGTTGATGGTATACCAATTTCTTCCTTCTATTCTCTCACAGATGGTGAGGATGCGTACGACTGATGCTCCAGACCGGGGAGGAGCTTATCTCCCCGTTGCTAGAGGCCGAGGAAGAGGCCGGGGGAGGAAACCAGCCCGTGGTAGGGGATGAGGGTGTCCAGAGATGCCCCAGTTGCACCACCAACAGATCCAGTAGGGCATCCTATTGTTGAGGAGCAGGGCAAGATGCCCGCAGCAGAGCCTGCCCTGATGGATTTCATGACAGCGATGGGCTTTCAGGAGGTCATGGATCGTATGATGCGGTTCATGGATTCTATGACCCAGACTGGTTTATTTCCAGCATACCCAGCCACATCTCAGGCGGGAGGGGGAGCACAGACCCCTACTGCTCGGGCTCCTGCACATGCAGTTGTGGTGTATCAGACTGCGGGTACACTACCCGCGGATGGGGCCCAGCCAGTTGTAGCAGTGGCACCAGAGCCCAGACCAGCTGCGAATGGCAATCCACAGAAGTTATTGGACAGATGGACTAGGCTACAGGCTCCTACCTTCGGAGGTGAGCGGCATAAGGATGCCCAGGCTTTCATCGATAGATGCAGGGACATACTGCACAACATGAGGATATTGAAGTCCCATGGGGTTGACTTCACTACTTTCCAGCTGGAGGGCAGGGCCCATAGATGGTGGCAGTCTTATGTTCTTGGAAGACCAGCGGGTTCCCCTCCTATTACTTGGGGCTAGTTCACATAGCTTTTCTTGGATAGGTATATTCCACCCTCTGAGAGGGAAGAGTTGCGGTATCAGTTTGAGCAGCTTGAGCAGGGTCAGATGTCAATGACTGAATATGAGGCGAGATTTTCTGAGTTGTCTCGTGCACTCATGAAACTCCCTACGGACACAGAGAGAGTGCGGAGATTTGTTGCGGGGTTTCACTCCAGTATCAGGGCCAACATGGCCAGAGAGGTTGAGATGGGTACTTCCTATCAGGTGGTAGTGGGGATTGCTCGGAGGATTGAGGGCTACCGTCAGAGGAGTAGAGAGCAGATGTAGCAGTACAAGAGGGCCCGTTTCTCTGGAGATTTTAGAGGTGCCCCGGCTAGGGGCAGAGGCCAGTTTGGGAGGGGTCAGCCTAGCAGGCCCCCATATTCAGCACCACCACCTCCTCAAGGTGCTCCAGCGCACCCCTATTTCAGCGCCATACCAGAGAGTTCTTACAGCCCACCAGCCATTCAGGGTTCTTTTAGTGGGTACTCTGTCACCAGGGTTCTTCCAGCTCCTATTTTAGTGCTATGCCGGAGAGTTCATACCGCCCACCGGCTATTCAAGCTTCTTCCAGTGGGTCTACAGGCCATCAGGGTCAATCATCAAGGCAGTAGGTTACCGCACCGAGGGGCTATTTTGAGTGCGGAGATCTCGGTCATATGAGGAGATACTTCCCCAGACTTAGGGGCAAGGCAATGCAGCAAGGTCAGCAACCCATGATTTCAGCACCAATTGTCCGACCACCCAAAGGAAGAGGGAAGACTGGCAGGGGCCATCCTAGAGGTGGAGGACAGGGGGAGGTCATCCAGCTACTGTTCAGTCAGGTAGAGGCCAGCCAGCCGGCACTCCAGCCAAATTCTATGCTTTTTAGTCCAGACCAGATGCATTGGCCTCAGATGGCGTTATCACAGGTATTATTTCCGTCAGCGGTAGGAATTCTTCATTACTATTTGATCCAGGTTCTACCTATTCATATGTATCATCTATGTTTGCTCATTTCCTGGATATTCCTCATGGGTATTTGGGTACTCTAGTATATATGTCCACTCATGTGGGAGATTCTATGGTTGTGGATCGGATCTAGCGGTCCTGTGTGGTCACATTATGGTTTCGAGACTAGAGCGGATCTCATATTACTTGATATGACCGACTTTGAGGTCATCCTGGGCATGGATTGTTATCCCCATGTCACACCATCCTCGATTGACATACCAAGACTGTTTCCCTAGCGATGCCAGAGTTGCTGAGGTTAGAGTGGAAGGTTTCATCTGTCAGTACATCCAGTCGGGTTATCTCTTTTCTGAAGGCTCGATATATGGTCGAGAAGGGTTATTTGGCTTATCTATCCTATGTTCAGGACACTACTATAGAGTCTCCGACGATTGATTCAGTGCCAGTGGTCCGGGAGTTCGTCGATGTGTTTCCTTCTGACCTTCCAAGCATGCCGCCAAATCGTGATATTGATTTTTGCATTGACCTGGATCCAGGCACCCAGCCTATATATATATATATATTCCACCGTACCGTATGACTCCGAAAGAATTGAAGGAGTTGAAAGAACAGCTTGAGGAGGTACTAGCAAAGGGTTTTATCAGACCGAGTGTATCACCTTGGGGTGCACCAGTATTATTTGTGAAGAAGAAATATGGGACTATGAGGATGTGCATTGATTACCGCCAATTGAACAAAGTCACCATCAAGAACAAATACTCGTTGCCCCGTATAGATGATTTGTTTCACCAGTTGCAGGGTGCTAGGGTATTTTCTAAGATTGACTTGAGATCTGGGTACCATCAGTTGAAGATTCGGGACTCAGATGTTCCGAAGACTACCTTCCGTACTAGATATGGTCATTACGAGTTTCTAGTGATGTCCTTTGGTTTGACTAATGCCCCAACGACGTTTATGGATTTGATGAACCGGGTGTTCAGGCCTTATATTGATTATTTTGTTATCGTCTTCAAAGATGATATCTTGATTTACTCACGTAGCCTGGGGGAGAACGAGCAACATTTGAGAGTAGTGATCTAGACTTTACGAGAAAAGAATATGTATGCTAAGTTCTCCAAGTGTGAGTTTTGGTTGGATTTTGTGGCGTTCCTAAGGCATGTGGTATCAGGAGAGTGTATTAAGGTGGATCCCAAGAAGATTGAGGCAGTTTAGGGTTGGCCTCGTCCTACTTCAGCGACCGAGATAAGGTGTTTCTTGGGTTGGCAGGTTATTATCGTTGTTTTGTGGAGGGCTTTTCATCCATTGCAGCACCTCTAACTAGATTGACCCAAAAGGTTGCCCCATTCCGATGGTCTGACGAGTCTGAGGCGAGCTTTCAGAAGCTCAAGACAACTTTGATCACAACACCAGTTCTAGTGTTTCCTTTCGGTTCGGGGATGTATACAGTCTATTGCGACGCTTCACGCGTTGGCTTGGGATGTGTATTAATGCATGAGGGACGAGTTATTGTATATTCTTCACGTCAATTGAAGATTCATGAGAAGAACTACCCCGTGCACAATTTGGAGTTGGCCGCGATTGTTCATGCTCTTAAGATTTGGAGGCATTACTTATATGGGGTGTCTTGTGAGGTTTATACCGACCACCGTAGTTTGCAGCACTTGTTCAAGCAAAGGGTTCTCAATTTGAGGCATCGTAGATGGCTTGAGTTACTGGAGTATTATGACATCACCATTCTTTATCATCCAGGCAAGGCAAATGTGGTTGTGGATGCCTTAAGTAGGAAGGTATAGAGTATGGGTAGCTTGGCATTCATTTCAGTGGAGGAGAGGCCACTAGCTTTGGACATTCAGTCCTTGGCTAACAGACTTGTGAGGCTGGACATTTCAGAGCCCAGCCCGCCAGCCGAGTTCTTTTATGTGTTATTGCTCAGTCTTCATTATTGGGACAAATCAAGGATCGGCAGTTTGATGATCCGCACTTGGCAGCTCTCAGAGAGACGATACTACAGGGTGGTGCCAAAGGTTTCTATTGGCGAGGATGGTGTTCTGCGACTTCAGGGTCGACTGTGTGTTCCTAATGCTGATGGCTTGAGGGAGAGGATTCTAGAGAAGGCACACAGTTCAAGGTATTATATTCATCCCGGTGCTACAAAGATGTATCGTGAGCTGAGGCAGCATTGCTGGTGGCGGCGGATGAATAAAGACATAGTTGAATATGTGGCTAGGTGCTTGAATTGCCAACAGGTTAAGTATGAGCACCAGAGGCTAGGTGGCCTACTTCAGTAGATGCCTATACCTGAGTGGAAATGGGAGCGCATTACTATGGACTTCGTAGTTGGGTTGCCGTGGACCTTGCGGAAGTTTGATGCAGTTTGGGTCATTGTCGACAGGTTGACCAAGTCAGCGCACTTCATTCTAGTTGTGACTACCTATACTTCAGAGAAGTTGGCCCAGATTTACATTCGGGAGATAGTTCGGTTGCACGGTGTGCCTGTTTCCATCATATCAGATAGAGGCCCTCAGTTCACCTCCCATTTCTGGAGAGTCGTACAAAGTGAGTTGGGTACCCGTCTAGAGGTCAGCATAGCATTTCACCCACAGATCGACGGGCAGTCAGAGCGGATAGTTCAAATATTAGAGGACATGCTAAGAGCATGTGTGATTGACTTTGGAGGACAGTGGGATCAGTTCTTGCCTTTAGCTGAGTTTTCTTACAACAACAGTTATCAGTCTAGCATCGAGATGGCTCCATTTGAGGCTTTATATGGTCGGCAATGAATCGTTCTCCTATCGAGTGGTTTGAGCCTGGTGAGGCTAAGTTATATGGTACAGATTTGGTGAAAGATGCCTTGGAAAGGGTAAAGTTGATCCAGGAGCGATTTTGCACATCACAGTCCAGACAGAAGAGTTAAGCGGATCAGAAGGCGCGGGATGTGTCATTTATGGTCGGTGAGAAGGTGCTCTTGAAAGTCTCGCTGATGAAGGGTATTATGAGATTCGGGAAGAAGGGCAAGTTGAGGCCCAGGTTTATGGGCCCATTTGAGGTGTTGAGGTGAGTTGGGGAGGTTGCTTATGAGCTTTCTTTACCTCCCAGATTATCAGGAGTTCATCCAGTTTTTCACGTGTCTATGCTCCGGAGGTACCACGCCGACTTATCTCATGTGTTAGATTTCAGTACCATTCAGTTAGATGAACTACGAGGAAGAGCCAATTACATTTGTTGATAGACATGATTGCCAGTTGAGCTCTAAGAAGTTTTCTGCGGTGAAGGTCCAGTGGAGGGGCCAACCGGTCGAGGAGGCGACCTGGGAGTCCAAAGAGGACATGCGGAGTAGATATCCACATTTATTCAGCACTCCTGGTATGATTCTAAACCCGTTCGAGGACGAACGTTTGTTTAAGAGGTGGAGAATGTAAAGACCCGACTGGTCGTTTTGCTTTTTAGAACCCCGTACCCCTAAACAAGACTTCTCGTACTTGCTTTTACTGATTTATGATTTGCGGGGATGGTTGGTTCGGAGATTTGGAGAGTTTGGAGTGAAATCGAAACACTTGGTTCCTTAAGGTTGGCCAAAAAGGGCCAAGTTGACTTCGGTCAACATTTTTAGTAAACGACCTCGGAATCGAAATTTGACGGTTCCAATAGGTTCGTGTGTAACGACCCGACATGTTGTTTTGAGTATTTGCACTTTTCTCGGTGTTTTGACGGCTCGATTATCATCGCACGATGTATTATGACTTGCGTAAATTGTAAGTATTGATTTTCAAGTTATCCGGAATTGATTTGGAAGAATGAACTTCAAGATTTGAATCCTAAGTTGGAAGAGTCGACCAAGTTTGACTTTTTAGCATTTTACCTCGGAATGGAGTTTCGTTAGTTACGTTAGCTCCGTGGGGTAATTTGGACTTAGGAACGCATCCGCATTGTAATTTGGAGGTCCGTAGTTGAATTAGTCTTGAAATGGTGAAAGTTGGATTTTGAGAAGTTTGACCGGGAGTGGAATTTTTGATATCGGGGTCGGATTCCGATTTCGGAAGTTGGAATATGTCCGTAATGCAAATGTGACTTGTGTGCAAAATTTGAGGCCAATCGGAGTTGATTTGATATGGTTCGGACGCTCGGTGATTCTACGAGTTCTTAAAGTTTAAGTTTGATCTTCAGGCGTTTTGGCATCCGATTCGTGGTTTTAGAGGTTATTTTGATGATTTGAGACCCCGATCGAGTCCGTGTTAGATTGTAAAACTTGTCTGTGTGTTTAAACAGGGTCCTGAGGGTCTCGAGTGTGTTTCGGATGGGCTACGGGCCATTTCATTCTATTTTTGGACTGCTGATATTTGTTATCTGGTTTTCTCCTTCGCGTTCGCGTATGCTCCTCCGCGTTCGTGATGAGTAATCTTGGAGGAGAGAATATTTGTTCATCGCATTCGCATGAACACGATCGCGATCGCGAAAGTTAGCCTTCTCCTTCTTCGCGTTCGCGTAGTGCAAAACAGACCCTGGCACTGGTGACCATTCCTTCTACACGTTCACATTCTTCTGTCCGCGAATGCGTACTTATGTTTTTCCCTCTTTCGTGTTCACATGCCTATCCTCGCGTTCGCATAGGTCAGTGGTCAGCCATTAGGTTCTTCCTTCTCCCTGCATGTGAGCTTGTTGTCGCGTTCGTGATGACCAAACTGAACAACCTTCATTTTTCTTCTTTGCGAACGCGAATGTATCTCCACATTCGCGATGCATAAACACCTGGACAGGCAGAATATAATCCCAAATCGAGGGTTAGACCATTTGTATCACATTTTGACTTGTAGAGCTCGATTTTGAGCGATTCTTTGTGGGGGTTTCAAGCAAATCAATTGGGTAAGTGTTCTTCACCTAGAATTTATTATATTCTTAATTTTATCGTTATTTTTATCATTTAAATTGTGCTTTGAGTTGAGGAAAATGGTGGTTTTGAAGAAAGTTTTCAAAATGCAAATTTATGATTTAAAGGGTGAATTGGTTTCGGAACTTGATAATTTTTGTATGGTTGAACTCGTATCGGAGTAGGTGTTCGGGTTTTATAAATTTTATCGGATTCCGAGGTGTGGGCCTGGAGAGTTGAATTTTGTTGACTTTTTAGAAATTAAATAAGAACCACAATTTTATTAATTGAAATTGTTTCCTCTTGTATTGTGTGATGTATTCAAGTCGTCTTTGGCTAGATTGAGATGAGCGGAGATGAATTTGTAAAGGAAAAGCGAAAATTGAGTGTGGAGTTAGTCGAATTGAGGTAAGTGTGTTGCCTAGCTTTGTTGAGGAAGTTTTTCCTCCTATTTGTCATTGTTTGCTACATGCGGGGTGATACATATGCCAGGGTTAATCATGCTCGGGTGTAGATTATGTTATAATTGTGTCTTCTATAATTTCATAACCTTCTTGCTTCATGCCTCACTTGACTTCTAGATATTAAGAACCTAGTGATAAATGTTAAAGTCGAGAGTTAGCCTAATATAACTTGATCAATTGGATGGAAACTCTTAGAATATATTGATGTGTCTAATTCGGTCATCTCTATGCATAATCATTACTACGTTGCTATGGACGATATCTTGAGATCCTAGATTCCATACATGTGTTGTTGATAAATTGTGGGATTTGTGGAAGTTCTTGAATTATATGGCCCTTGAGGATTCATTGAATCATTGTTGGATTGAAAAGTAGTGATTAAGAATCTGTTTGGAATATTCGTTTGAACACTCTCCTCAATGTTGTTTATACTTCCTGCCTTGCCATTTTATTGAATTTCATATGCTTGGTGAGGAAGAGTGTAAAGCACGAAGGGTGATCCCGTGCCATTGTTTATATTCATTATCATGTGAGGAAGAGTGTAAAGCACGAAGGGTGATGTCGTGCCATTATTTATATTCATTATCATGTGCAGAAGAGTGTAAAGAACGAAGTGTGATGCTGTGCCATTATTTATATTCATGATCATGTGAGAAAGAGTGTAAAGCATGAAGGATGATGTCGTGCCATATTATTGAGAGTAAAAGCATGAATGGTGATGTCGTGCCATATTATTGTGAGTAAAAGCACGAAGGGTGATGCCGTGCCATATTATTGAGAGTAAAAGCACGAAGGGTGATGCCATTCCATTGCATTTATACTTTTATACTTTTGTATCATTGCGAGTTCATAGCACGATGGGTGTTTCTGTGCAAGTAAGGACGAGGGACATGCATTATGTTATGATATTATTTCTTGCAGATATCTTCATGTCTTACCTTGAATTTTTATGGTTGTACTTATGGTTCTTATGTGGCTTGTCATCACTGTTTTGCCCTATTCTCTATCTCAATCGTTATTGTGTTGCCTATACCTTCTACTTGTTTAACTTGTAAACATCATGCTTACTTCCTGCTGTTATGATTGTATCCATGTCATATCTGTTTTGTTGCGCTTATGTACGGGTCTTCTTCCATGTTGGCCCTTCATGTTCTACTTGTTGCATTATAAAGAACATGCACCCCTCTCCCCTTCTTTTATCTGTTATATTTGTCTTCACGCCTCCGTCATGCTAGTTAGTTGAAGTTATAACCCTTTTTCCTAATTGTTGTCATTACCTCTATGCTTAGTCTGTTACTATTGTTCTTCTGTACATTCTCGTTCATTATTACTGCTTGCGTATTTCCTTCCCTGTCATTTCTATTATCGGTATTTCTATCATTTCGCTAGTACTCTTTTACGCATGTATGGTGAGAATGAGATAAATACACGAAGGGTGTTGCTGTGCCGTTAGATTTGATTTCTTGAGTGCTTCTCTAACACTATGAAAGTTTTGAGGTGATTTATTGTGGTTCATGGGTTTTCGTTCTAAGGAAAGGGTTGGTCAAGATGCTGGAAACTGTTAAATTGTGATTCTTTCTGGTACTCTGTTATTGCTCTGTACAGTCGTGTCATGTACACTATTCTATTATAGTGTGATATAGTTCTATTGCTAGTTTACATTACAGTGTTATCAATAAGAATCTTTTAACTAAAAAGCGTTGTCAGTACTTCGACGAGGTTAGATAAGATTGTTACCAGTACATGGGGTGGGTTGTACTGATACTGCACTTCTGCACACTCCGTGTAGACTATTAGAGCGGAGCTGCTGGAGAAGTCGAGAGCTGACTCTGAAGATGTTCGTGTATTCTGAATAGAAGCTTCCGCTTGTCCTTGGTAGTTTTTGACATTATTAATCTGTTCATGTAGTTTTCAAACAGATTGTGTGATTATTTGTATTAGCTTTGTAAATTCTGAATCCTAAAATCTCATGATTCGTACTACTAGTTCTTGGTTAAATTTGTAAAAGTTCAGAAAATCCTATTTTAGTTTCTTATATATTCTTTTGTCTTGTATCTACTGTTAGTTGGCTTACCTAGCGGGTCGAGTTAGGTGTCATCATGACCTGTGATTTTGGGTCGTGACAGCATATGCCCAGAGCGGTTTTCGGATGACCCGGGAGCGTTGCGGCGCCTAATAGTGAAAGTTGGTTCTTAAAGGTTTTAGAAGTTCTTTAAATTTGAGTTGGAATGCATTTTGGTGATATCGAGGTCCAAACAGAAATTCGAGATCGGGAATAGTTCCGTAATGTCATTTAAGACTTGCACGCAAATTTTGGTATCATTCCGAGTAGTTTAATTACATTTTGGCGCATTGGGAGTGAAATGAAGAACTTGAAACTCTTAAGTTTGATTCATGGTTTTTGGGTGGCGATTCTTAGTTTTAATGTTGTTTCGATCATTCCGAGAGTTCGAGCGAGTCCGTCTTATGATATCGAACTTGTCGGTATGTTTGGACGGGGTCTCAGGGGCCCCGGATACCATTCGGACGTTGCACGAGTCGAGTTCAAAGCTCAAAAGAGCTGCTGGTGCACCAGTTCTGGTGTGACCTCACCTGCGGTTGGGCAACTGCAGGTGCGAGCTCGTAGGTGCGCTTGGAGCATCGCAGATGCGGCCCAAGGAGCGGTCACCTGTCAACAGGTGCGACCCCAGCTGGCCCAGCCCATTTTCGCAGAAGTGGAAAATTTTTCGCTGAAGTGAGACCACAAATGCGGAAATCGCTGAAGGCGCCTTCATTTAATACGGGAGTTAGTCACTTTTGACTCATTTCATTACATTGTTGGGCGATTTTAGAGCTTCTTGAGAGGGGTTTTTCACCAAGCTTTTGGAGGTAAGTAATTCCTACTATATGTGAGTTAAATACTTAGATTTTGGGTAGATTAACATGTAAAGATTAGTGAAAATCACGGGGTTAGAGGAAAACCTAGGGTTTGGCAAGAATGAGATTTTTACCACGAAATTGACCATGAAACTTAGTGATAATCGTATATTTATGTTCCTTAAGTCATGTGTAACAACTTCCTTCGAAATTTTTTGAAATTCGGGCACGTGGGCCCGAGGATAAATTTTAGGAACCTTGCATTTAGAGTTGGAAAATTACTATAATAGTCAGAATATGAACTCTTGAGCACATATTGACTAGTTTTTACCCCATTTGAATAGTTTTGGACCGTTCGACTCTGATTTGAGGGTTTGAGCGCATTCTTGAGTTTGGAAGTAAGCTTTGGGACAAGGTATGTATCATTTATAACCTTATAAGAGGGAATTAATCCCCAATAGGCAAATTAAATAAATGTATGTACCTATCAGTGGGGACTACGTATGTACGTGGTGACGAGAGTCCATACGTAACTACTATTTGCTAATTGTCCGGGTAGTTTAGGACCCGTATCATGCTATACTTGCAATGCTTGCGTCTTTACTTGTTACTATAATCAATTAAGTCATGCTGGAAATTGGTAAAACAAATATAGACGATTGCACTCACTTACTTAAGAAATTTGTATGAAACACTTAACTGTAAATGGGCAATGTGTGCTTGCTTGAAAATAAATTGTTATTTATGGATCGGGTCGAGCGCCTCGGTAGTAAATAAATGCATCATGTGAAAATGATGTTTTAGACGTCAATACCACACAAGAAGATAAGTTAATTTGTGTGGTATCCAATTTTTTGAATGTTTTCTCTCTAGAAGAACCTGGTTCTTCTTGGTGTTCCAACTTCTACTGTTGCGGAATAATAAAAGCAGTAAAGTAAAAACACAGAGATTTTTACGTGAAAAACACCTAGCTCAAAAGGTGAAAAGAACCATGACCTACTCCTCAGTAGGATTTGNAAGCTGAAAAGATACAATATTAAATCGCCTACTACAACCAACTAGACTCAATGACAAACAGATGGAATTGGTTCTTCTAGCTGGTCTGTAGCCTTTGTATCGCACAATAATTCTGCTTGCAAAATCTTTGGGAATTTTTCTTTCAGATCTTGATTCACTTCTGCACTTGTACGTTGGTAATTCAAGCAAGAATACTTCAATTATTTATAGAGTCAGTTGTTGAGTTTGTCGTTCAGTTCTGGTACAACTCTTCCTGGGAGAAAGAGTTCGTATTAAACTCAACTTCCTTCCTTCGTTACTGTCCTTGCTGAATTCAACTTCTATTCTCTTATCAATTTGCAACCTTTTCGCATTAGGAGACACTCTCTTTGTTCATTGATACTTCATAATCGCATTCATCTCCTATGCATATACGGTTCATGTGCCAGCGCGTCAGGTCAAGTATGTGTGCTCTGATGGACCTGGTTCAACTGGTCAGATATTTGTCAATCTTCAAAAATATGCAGTGACTTGGGTCAACAAATTCCCCCTTTTTGATGATGACAAACTATATGCTTCTCCCTGTCTACACTTCAAATACTTTGTATATTTTTAAGCATTTATCATAGAGAAACCAGGTTCATTATTAGGTTATAAATATCACTTGAACTATAAAAGCACATGTCTTCCCCCTTTTGGCATCATTGAAAAGTTTGCAAAATGATAAACTTACTAGAGGTTATTAATAATTACTCATGGCCATTTAGCCAACTGCAGGTGCAAACATGATTAATCATTATAAGAAACCAATAAATGTAAGCTATCTAAGAAACTGAGACAAGTCAATAACAAAAACATCAGAATTCATTGATTAGTATGCAAGTCAATCACCATACAAAAAAAACTAAAACAACCATAACCATGAGCAAGACAGAATAAAAACAACAGAAATACGTCCCAAACTGGGCACTAAAAGCGGGGTTTAGGTAGCTCTGGACAGCCTAAGGATGGGAAGGTGCAGAGGAGGTTGTGGTCTTGGTTTGTAGAAGAGAAAGCATCTGGTTAAGAACACCCTCGTTCTTTTCCTTCTCTTTTTCTAATTCATCCCTGAGAACATCCCGCTCAGCTTCAACCTCAATCAAACGAGATTTCAAACGAAGGATCTCCATATCCTTGATCTCGCTTTCCTGCACCAGAGTTCTGAATTTGTTGTTGAAAGGATGCTTCCTAGATGAACCAGGTTCATCTACAGGAACAGTGACAGTACAATCGCAAGTCAGCAAAGTATCCTTCCCAAAATAGTCCTTTGCAGTAGCCATCTCAGCCTTTTTCACAGGAACATCAAAATGAGCAAGCACAACTGCCAGAATAAAGCCATATGGGATTGCATGTGCTTTTGTTCCATTCACAACTATGTCCAAGAGTTGGATGATGAAGGTTGTCCAGTTGATCTGCTTTCCCTTATACAAACNGCAAGAACTTGATGACAAACTCGAAGAACAACTTGTGCTCTGGCTTCATTTCACTTTTGTAGACTGGCCTGGGTTCAATTTCACTTTCATTGTCACTGAAGAATCTGATAATGTTGATTGCTGAGGCCATCCCATCCAAACTAGGCCATCTTTGCTTAGTGTAATCTTCGTAGCCCTCAGCAGGAATGTGCAGAATTTCTCTCAGATTTTTAGCATCAAAGGAGACTTGAATTTCTTTGACTGTGGTAGTGACCCTGCCGTCCTTGACCACTGCATTACCCATGAACTCCACCAGTTCAGCTCTAGCCAACCTTCCTTCCATGTGAAGGACCATGTTCTTCCACCCCTGAACATCCAGTGTGTCCAGCAGGTATCGCATCCCAGGTTCCTCGAGATCCTTCAACAACTTTCCCTTCAGAATTGTTCTTTTTCCAAACAAGGTGATTCTGTCAGTCACCTCACCAACTTCCCCCTCATCTTATCCACTCCACTCTTTATCATCATCTTTCTCAACGACCTTCAATTTTCTTGCCTTGGACCTGGTCCTTTTAACAGTTCTTGTAGGTGTGGCAAACACTGTAGCTAACTTCTTTGAAGAAGCCTTAGCCCTTTTTGATTTTGGTGCCTCAACCACAACAGGAGCAGTCTGCTCCTCATGATGGACCAGGTCAATCGTATCCTCTTCAACCACAACAGTCTCCACAGGCTCTCCTACTTTATCCTTTCCCTTTGCAGCTTTCTTTTTCTTGCTCTCTAGTAGAGACCTCTCAAACATTTCTTCTTCCTCTCTCACAGAACTACGTGTAGCACGCACCTTAGGAACAGGAGCATCAACAGCTACAGAAGCTTTCCTCTTCTTAGAAGGAACTGGGTTAGTAGCCTTCTTGGACTTCTGACTCCTCCTTTTCTTGGGGTTATAGGACTCCCCCAATTTCCTTAGCATGTCAGCCAACGTCTCGTCCCAAGATGAAACAGGTTCATCTTCTCCTTTCTTCAAGCTTGCTAAACCTGTCGCTGCTTCCTCGACTACACTTCCCCCTAAATCTGTGACATCTTTTCCAACCTTCTCAGGAATGGGACCAGAAAAAGGCAATGTGGTACCATCCTCCCCAAATCCTTCTCTCTCAAGAAATTTACTTACCTTTTCCCAATTTTCTTTGCCTACTCGGCACTTCAACATCAACTACCGACCCAACCAGAACAAACCCGTTCTCAGCATTAACATATTCAGAAATAGCATCAAGATTACCTTGTTCAGAATTTGATGAACCAGGTGCTTCATCCTCGTTGGCTGATTTAAAAGATTCACTTGATGATTCAGAATTATTATCCTTTTCAGCCTGCATAATTTCCTCCAAGAATCTTGTACGGGACCCAGAAGCCACTGATTTTTTGGCAAGAACCTTTACACGACGACCACGGGGGGCTGGGTTAGGGTTAGATGTGGATTCGGGAATAGGAGGGTTTTCAGGGGTTGAGGTTCTTTCTGGTGATTGAGAACTGTATATAGATGGAGAATTTGAATCTCACGATTTGGCGATGAAAAAGAAGAAGCAGGTGGTGGTGAAGACATGATTACGATTGTTGTTAGGAAGAAAAGAAAAGTGATCAGTTTTGGGTTTGAGAAAAGTGAGATGAACTTGGTTCGATGGTTACTTTATGAAGAAAAGAGTAATGATGACCCTTATATAAGATGTGGCTATTAATTATACAACGGGCAAAATATTTATTCAAGTGGGAGTCTAATAGTTGTAGAAGTGTCATTGATTAGATAGTTAAGAGTTCCCTACCTCTAGGAAAATTGAATACCGATGGGACTTCTTGGAACGGGTTCATTTAGGGATTTGTACAAAAATTTGAAATGAACCAAATATAGATAGAATCCTGCTCATGTGTGACTGTAATTAATTTAATAATTGTATGGAGATGAGCACGTACCTTGTCAGTCAGATGAACCAGCAAAGATGAACTAGGTTCATCGTGTTAAATCCTTAATTTTCACAAAGATAGAAAAACATCATTAGCAACTAGGGAATCATATTAATACATGGCAAGAGAGTATGACAGTAAAGTCATGATGCTGATCAATGATTAGTCTGGTTGATTATCTAAGTTAGTGTTTCTAGCCAAGAAAAACATTTTTTTTCAATTTTCTTTTTCAATTAGGTGATCTTAATCATCCCTAATTCAAGCCGGTTTCTCTCAAAATGCTCCCTACTTAGTGCTTTAGTAAAGATATCTGCAATTTTTTTATAAGTAGCACAAAATTCGATTGAGATCATTCCTTTTTCATAGTTATCCCTTAGGAAATAGTGTCTAACATCTATGTGCCTAGTTCTTTTATGATGAACCGGGTTCTTCGTCATACTTATTGCACTAGTGTTGTCACAGAAAATAGGAATGCATCCAACCCCTATACCAAC
>ML400634.1:2986-30703 GCA_005239525.1 Nicotiana knightiana | reverse complement strand
CCATGAGCGCCTGATCTTCAGTCTCCCCATCTTCTGATTCCTCATCTGAACTTTCCCCCCAAGCAGCAACCATAGCCTTTGTTGTGGTTTTTTTCGGTTGGACCAGTTCCTTCTTCCTGTTCCTTCTTTCATATCTCTCCTTTTTCCATTGTACTTCCCACTGAGGACAGTTTTTGATGAGATGGCCAATCTTATCACATTTGTAGCATCCCTCGTTGGTTGGCCTTTCTGGAGCTTTTGCTTTGTTGTAGTTTCCTCCTTTAGAGATGCCCTTCTTCCTCATGAGAAAGTTTTTGAATTCTTTGGTAATCATGGCCATTCATCTTCCTCTAGATCTGCTCCCTCAGTGATTCTTAGTGCTAGACTCCTCTCCTTATTTGGACCATCCATCTTTATTGTCTGCCTTTTGAGTTCATAGACAGTGAGGTTTCTAATCAGCTCATCTAATCTCAGGGTTGCCATATTTTTGGATTCCTGGATAGCAGTGATTTTGCTTTCCCAGGAAATAGGCAAGACCCTTGTCAGGATCTTCTCAACCCTGTCCTCTTCAAGAATGACTCTTCCAAGAGACTTCAGTTCATTAGTCAAGGTTGTGAACCTTGTGTACATCTCTTGGATAGTCTCTCCTTCTTTCATAGTGAAGTTTTCATACTGAGAGTATAGTAGAGTACCTCTTGACCTTTTTACCTAAGGTGTTATACTTGCAAGGTATCCCATGGTATCCCAGATCTCTTTGGCAGTGGTGCAGCTTTGGATTCTGCTGTACTCGTCTGGACCTAGTCCACACACTAGCCACTTTTTGGCCTTTGCATTCTTCTCCCATTTCTTCAGATCCTCAGCAGTGCAGTCAGCTCTAGTCTTTGGTACTTCTACACCTTCAACAATCTTCTTCATGGTGGCTAGAGGACCATCAGTGACTAGGTCCCAGAGTTCATAGTCTTCTCCAACCAGGTGATCTTTCATCCTGTTCTTTCACCAAGAGTAATACTGGCCATTGAAGAGTGGTGGCCTTGCAGTTGATTGACCCTCCCAGTTTCCAGGTGGTGCACTCATCTTGATCTTTTCCAAGGTATTAGCCTTCCAAGGATAACCTGCTCTTATACCAATTGATGTTTAGACGTCAATACCACACAAGAAGATAGGTTAATTTGTGTGGTATCCAATTTTTCGAGTGCTGTCTATCAAGAAGAACCAGATATTTTTACGTGGAAAACACCTGGCTCAAAAGGTGAAAAAAAATCACGACCTACTCCTCAGTAAGATTTTCTCAAACTCTTCACTAAAACTCTGAGCCAAACGGACTTACAAAATAAACTCTTTTGTAATCCTAGGACTAACTCTAATCCCTTCGTAGTAACTAGCCCCTAGCTAATTTCTACAAGCTTCAAGTTAACTCTAACTTGAACAATGTGTACCTATTACAATTGCTTCTATGAAAGCTGAAAAGATACAATATTAAATCGCCTACTACAACCAACTAGACTCAATGACAAACAGATGGAACTGGTTCTTCTAGTTGGTCTGTAGCCTTTGTATCGCACAGTAATTCTTCTTGCAAAATCTCTAGGAATTTTGCTTTCAGATCTTGATTCACTTCTGCACTTGTGCATTGGTAATTCAAGCAAGAATACTTCAATTACTTATAGAGTCAGTTGTTGAGTTTGTCGTTCAGTTCTGGTACAACTCTTCCTGGGAGAAAGAGTTCGTATTAAACTCAACTTTCTTCCATCGTTACTGTCCTTGCTGAATTCAACTTCTATTCTCTTATCAATTTACAACCTTTTCGCATTAGGAGACACACTCTTTGTTTATTGATACTTCACAATTGCATTCATCTCCTATGCATATACGGTTCATGTGCCAACGCAGCTGATGGACCTGGTTCAACTGGTCAGACATTTGTCAAGCAGTGACTTAGGTCAACAGAAAAATTTATAGAAAAATGAAAACGATTCTTTTAATTCCTTAATTGAGAAGAAAAAATCCGTATAATTTATATACATTTTTATTCAAATGTTTATCATTTTATCACCAAAACATCATTTTAAACGAGTTATAATAAAATGTAATTTGAACTAATATATTGGATTACTTCAATTTACACCATGTTAATATTGGTTTAGTACTTTTTGGTTCTCTTTATTTAAAGTAGTAAATTGTCTCATTACAGATGCAAATCCTCTTGGAAGTTCTCTTTGTTTACTGCACTAAAAAATTTTCTTGATTTTATTGTATACAAGACATAAAGTAAAGTCATAATTTTTGTTATCTTTTATCATTTTGTAAAGAATGATATTATTCGTTTAAAATTTCATCAAGTAGCTGATTATTTCCACTGTTGGAATACTTGCAAGACTAATTTGGACGTATTCAAGATTAGCTTACAGATAGATTGGTATGCTTTTTATTCTAGAAAATACACTAATATATATGACACATGTAGCTTTAATATATTCTCTTTGATACTCAAATATAATGTGGAAATAGCATCATTGAAACCAGTTTTCCAATTTTGATGTCTATGTTTGACATCGGGTGGATGTTAAAATGAGTATTACAACACATAATTTTTTTTATAAGTTAGTAAAATAAATTAATTGTAAATTGTGATCCCAAATATCATTTTCTATCCTAGCTTAATGAATATAGTGATGATTAATTTATTTATCAAAAAATTAATTGAACACCTATAAACAACAATTTTAAGATTGCAAAGTTGGGCTCGTATACGGGCCCTTTCTCATCTATTACTATAACAAACTATATATAGTTAAAGTAGTATAACAAAGTGTACATATATTTATATATCTAAGAACTTGAAGCGCTAGGACCACAAGGACGGGTTCTTTTGGAGATAGACTTGTGAAGAAGCAATAATCTAATTAGTAAATATAATTGATCATCATCAAATATATCTATTTGTAAATTGATTCATCGAATTATATTATAACTTACTTAGATGCATCGATGAATATTAAAAATAAAACGGCTTGACATATATCGATGAATATTAAAAATAAAACGTCTCGACCTATATCAATTAATCTATGTCATGCACTATTCGTGATGAATGAATGAAATATAGAAGAGTACTAAACTTTTTTGACATATATATATATATGTATCACAAATTAAACAAAGGAAAGAAGCTATTAGCATTAAATAAACGAGTTAATATAACAATCAATTAAGCATATTTAAAATAGAATAATATTAGTTTACAAATGCATCAATTGGTCAAGTTTTCGTACGTAGTAATGCATGTGATTGATCATCAATTACAATATAATGTATGTGTGTGTGTGTGTGTTTGTGTGAAATAACTCATATACTTAATTATAACTTAAAAAATTAACTTAAATAGATGAACACAAAAGGTAAAACGTCTCGACCTATATTTATTAATCTATATGATTTGTAATTAGTTATAACACGAATGAATATATAAGACAAAATGTGAAATTCGAATAAAATAAACGTCTCATATATATATATATATATATACTTTTATTTTTTTTATTATGAGTGATTAATTATATATATGTGTGAATAAAATATATGCTTATAATTTTAAAAGTAATTAGTTAATATAATAATTATTTATAAAGATTATGCTTATAGTTTATAATTATTTATTAGTAGTAAATATATATGTGAATAAAATATATGCTTACAGTTTAATTTTTTTTTAAAGTTTATAATATTTTAAAAAGTAATAGCACAAAATAATTATTTAGGTTCTTTTTAATTACCGACCGAAGTCAATCGGTCAACTATGGTCAAACACAGTCAACGGTCACTTAAATGTACCGACCGATGTCTGTCGATACCTTTAATTCCAGATCTGAAATACAACATTTCCCCCTCATTTCTCTTATTCTCTAATTCTCAAAATTTTCTAACTCCACTCTCTTCTCCCTCACATACACAACAACCTTCCCCGCTCCTTCTCTATTTTCCTCACACAGATCCCATTCCCCATCCCATGTCGCCACCGCCCCCGTCGTTGCCACTGTTCCCACTGGTGCCTCTATCGCTGCTACTGCCTCCATTGTCGCCCCTCCTCCTCCACCTCCTAAAAATTCTAGGTTTGAGTTAGAACTTACATTTTTTTTTATATAAATTTAATGTCTTGTTAATTAGTTATGCAACTACTAAAAATATTTGATGTGTCACAAGCACTTCGTGATTCAATTTGGCCATGATGTTGTATATACGATTTTTGATACGTGGTTCAAACAGTTTGTAAGTTTATCCTGATAATGTTCTTCTAAAGTTTCTGCTATATATATATATATATATATATATATATCAGGTCACAACAATGTCTAAGTACGAAGTGAATGGTTATAAGTTTCATACAGAAGATTGCTCTAAGAATAAAAATAGCAACAACAACGGGGTGTGGGTTCAAGGTGGTGACGGCAACCAAGTTGGAGATATTGTATGATGTGGTCAAAGAAATATTACAACTAGAATATATAGGTTGGCCATATAAGAAATTGATACTCTTTAGATGCAAGTGGTTCGTCCCAAATCCAACAAGAGGTACAAAAGTACACCACCAATATAACATAATTGAGGTTAATCATACGAGGGAGCATGATCGCTATGATCCTTTCATAATTGCACATAACGATAGGCAAGTGTATTATGCTCCTTATTCATTAGGGCGGAGTAAGTCTGATTGGTGAGTTTTAATCAAAACCAAGCCTGTAGGTAGGGTGGAAGTCGAGAATGTGTTAGATGTTGCATATCAAAACGATATCTCCAATGTTCACCAAATAATGGCCGATCAGTTAGAAAATGATTTGGAACATTCTGAACGCATATTGGAATAAGTTGATATAAATGAAGTAACAATTATAGAAAATGAGGACGAACAATCAACTGATGAAATTCAAACAAGTGAGGACGAGAAATTATCAGATGAGGAACAATACGTCGTCGAGGATTAAAAAGTTGGTTTTATAAATCACTCTCGTGTTATAACTGGTTTCTTATATGTTTCAATCCAAATATGTATTATATTATGCAGATGGCAGGTAAGGATCAAGGTAACAATGACCCTACTAGTTCTCGGGGTCAAGAAAAGGCTAGGAAGGGAAATAGAATCTGGGGATAATACCACTCCCTCATTTCCACCATCTTCAGAGATGCCTATGTCTTATCCTCCACCACACGACTATACTGAGCTGCCACAGCATCACGAGGCCTATACCCTCATCCAGACACCGAGTCTTCCATCACATGGCTATAGGACTATACAGTCCAGCTGCCTTACAGGCACGTGGATCGCAGTCATCTACATCACAGCGATGTGGATCTCATCCATCTGCATCATAGTCACGTGGATCGCATCCCTACATATCATAGCCACGTGGAGCACAACCACCTGTATCATAGCCACGTGGATCACAACCATTTGTGTCGCAGTCACAGGGATAGAAACCATCTTCATCATCAACTTTATCCATTTCAGGACTTCGCAGTCACAGGGTCTAATATGGATAAGAAGCAGTGGATAATTAATGGGTTTAACTTTTATATTTGTAGAGACTCAAATTGGGGTTCCTCAAGATTGGGAGACTAGAAATTCTCTCAAAAGTGATCATATTCAAGATAATTTATTCGTTTTTGTATTATCTGTTGGTATTATTTATAATTCAAAGTTAAAGATTTCTTTTTGAAAATTCATTTACAACCAATAGCCATGAGTCTTTTTATTTTACAAGTGTCCTATCTATTTTCAAGTGGCTTTTTGCATAAAGCCTTGTGGCAAAATACTCTTAGATAATGGGTACATGGAAAGAGTTTTTACATATGGCATTGATTTAAAACCAAGTGTTGAATGGCTTTGGCAAGTGGACTAATATATTTAAAGTGTTAAAAGACTCTCCATCTTTGTCATACATGCAACTTCCCTAATTACCTATAAATAGGATGGTCATTAGCCATCATATTCACTCAATTCTTAACCAAGAATTCATCTTGCTAATAATTACTTTCTTCCTACAATATTTTTAATTTTTGTAACAGCTACAGATTAATTCCTTCATCTGTAACTGTCCAACAACTTTGCCTATAAAAAGGCAGTCTTCTTTGTGAACTATTCAACGCAGAAAATACCTTCATCTTCTCTTCTTTCTGGGCAACTGTTTTGTGCAAATTCTAAACTTCCACCCACGATTGTACGTGTTTGGAGGTGCTGCGGAACCTTGGGGAGCGACCATTCTTAACGATTTGCACCCAGTCGGACCGAAATTGCTTTTAAGGCAGTGGCTTTCCACGACACGGTTTTTAATAAGTTTTTCTTCTTTCCTTCTTGTTCTTAGTCAATAATATCTACTCATTTTTCTTACAATATCCGTTTTTGACCCGCTCATATCCGGCCTGACTAATCCATTTGCGCTCCTTAGACGTTCATAACTTCATGTTGTCGGAGTTTTTTCACTGGGAATCCTTTTTTAACAGAAGTTCTGTTGCATAACAAACTAAAGCTAATTAGATGTTGAGACTAGAGTTTTAAACTTCAATCTTTTTACTTGTACTTTTTCCTCTTAGGGTGATAAGTAGAGATGTCAAAACGGGTTGGCCCAACCCAACCGAGGTCTCGTGAGCTTTTAAATTTGGTGGGCTAGGACGGACTGGCCCTTCATATGAATGGGTCTTAAAATGGTCAGCCCAACCCAGCCCTAAGAAGGCCGCGAGCTAGGGCGGGCTGACCTTTCAAATTTTTTTTAGAAAAAAGAATTTCTTTTGATCTTAAATATTGTTTCATGACATAGTCGATTAATCATATAAACAACTTCTATTTGCTTAGAGCGTACAAAAAGCTTGATATTTGACGACGAATCTCATAATTGAAATGCAAATTTTCTATAGCTCTAGCTCTTCTTTTTTAAAGTTACATGAATATTTTCTTAATACTTTTCTTTCATTTTCCTCAGATTCAGAGATTGCTTCAATAAGTTTATGTGTTGATGTTTTTTAATTTAGGATTAACATCATTTACTGATTTCATCATTATAGTCCATAAAATTTTTAAAATTCCTGAAATTTGTTAGTGGTCAATTTTTTTTTTGTGTGTGTGTATTTAAAACTGATCTTTTTCTATACCGAAGAGCAGTTTAAATATTAATAATATATTAAAATAATCCAAACTGATCAATGGCCGCTGAAAGTAATTTTTTCTTTTTAAAAAATATTATTATTGATCACCTAAAATTTTTTGAGTTCGTTATTAATTAAGCAAAAAAAAATTAATTTTGTCATATTACATACATGTCAAAAATCTAAATTTTAGTTGATATGGAAGGATAAATGAGCAATCTAGGGTTGGGGAATGGAGATCATAGTTAATATTTTTTTTAGTTTTTACTTTTTAAAAATATTTAATAGTTAATTAATTTTTGTTCCACGGGCCGGTCCAGGCCTAGCTCGGTCAAGCCTCAAGGGTCAGCGGGCTGACTTGGGCCGGGCTTCTGAGGCTCAGTTTTAAATAGGCTCAAAAAATTTTAACCCAACCCCACTCAAATAGCGGGCTGAGTTGGGTTGGCCTCACGGGCCAAGTCCATTTTGACGGCTCTAGTGATAAGTGAGGCTAAGCCCATTTTGACGGCTCTAGTGATAAGTAGTGTCTTCGATTTTATTAACTTAATTCCCCTAAGAATTTTTTTCTCTCAAGGAAGTTTATTTGTTCTCCACATAATCACTATTCATGTTATTTTTAGTAGTACTAAAATGGCATGTTAAATGTAAACTTTTTAGCTCACTTTTAATGTTCACTAAAATAGTAGTTTGATCACATCCAATGTATGTACGTGCAAAACAGGTAGTGCATGTCTTTTTGTATTAACTTTGAAAGATCACATAATTTTTGTTGAATAACTACTAATTCAGTCTCTGTGATGTAACTTCTACCTTGGACATGAAGTTTATGATTTTCCAGTTGCCGCTTGAGGAAAGGAATAAGTGACTCTTAATTAGTGAGATATCGCAATTGGCCAAATTAATGATGCTAACTTTAGGCCAGTAAAATAGATCCCGTGCCCAACTATATATCAATTAGGTAAAATTCCATTTCTCGCAATTCGCTTCCTTTTCTTCAAAGAAAAATATGTTGCTACCTATAAGCCCTACTTACCTACTTTTCTGTGCAAACCAAAATCTTAGTTTTTTATCATGCGAAAAGTTACGATATCAAAAGAGATATAAATATTTAATGTAGTTCGGTTAGTTGACCTATAATTCACTATATAAAAGAGAGTATAAAATATCGAGAGACCAACCTCACAAAGAGGCAAACACAAGTGACACATTAACACCTGTCTTGAAAGTTTCTACCCCTAAACAAGACTCTCAAACTCCTTATGGCTACATTGTGGAAACTACTAAATGAGAAGGAAGGACCCCTAATTATAGAAGTCTAACTTTTTCCTCCAAGAAAATGGACTAGTCAAATATGCGATATTTATAATTTTGTTCTAAAAGATAGAAAATCCAATTATAATAAATATATTGCTCTTTCCCTCGCGTGATGATAGAAAAATTAAAGATGATAAGAAAATTAGGACAAACAACTAACACAATAATCTTCGAGTTAATTGCAACTGAAAGTATTTGGCTTCTTTAGCATCTTTCTTTCTTTCTGTAATATAACATGTAGGAGTAACTTATAAATGCAGATTTAGAATCTGAAATTTATTGGTTCATTAGTGGTGTCTAGTTTATACTACAATTATAATTAGGTTTATAGTCAAATATTTATATATATTTCATAAATTTTTTAGTTATATATAAAGTTTGACAAAAATTATTGGGTTCAGGTGAACCCGTAGGCCGTAACAAGCACAGTAGATTCGCCCCCTGTAAATGCATAATCTTACTGATCATCAAGTCCCTTTATGAGCTTAGTAAGTCAACCATTTCGCCTAATAAAATATTCTTTTCTTCAAATTTAAATTATAAGCAGTAGAGTCTTTTATTATTCTTAATTAAAAATTCTATTCCATATATAAATTTAAAGGTACATACATTTAATATTTGACTAGTCATGTTTTAAATTCTTCTTATGAGTAGTGGAGAATAATATTGGAATTTTGAGGTCAAAAGCTTTTATCGCACAATGCAGATGATTCTTCTCCCGAGAGAATTACAAATTAAACTAGAATTAAGCCACATTAATTTGATTGACAGAAGAATAGATCTTTGCATCGGCTGATTCTTTTAATCTTTGGTACTATATGTTAATAATTGAATACTTTGTATACTTGTCTCTTTATCATTTTGAAGTATCATAGATAACGGGGACAACGAATAGCGGTCTTTAACAATTTATATGATGCAAATACAAAGCGGAGCCAAAATTTTAAACTTATGGGTTCGGGATTTTTTTTTTTTTTTTTTTAAGTTATTGTATTCTAAATTAATAATTTATACGTATTTAATGATTTATAAAGACAAATACAAAATTCAAACCAAAGATATTGGATTCGGCCGAACCAGCTCCCGGTACTCTAGCTCCGCCCTGGCGAATTGGTGGTAGATGCTCCCAATCTCTACGTAAATCCTCAATTTTTTTAAGAAGACAAGATAGTTATAAATCATAAACACTGTTTCAAGAATCCACAATGGATGGACCAAATTAAAATATGGCCTCTATTGCCACTTCTATCTAATTTTAGTAATTGTTTAGGGTGCCACAGTCTTTGACAATTTTCACGCTTTTACCTTATGAGTTAAATTTTGAGATTGATTAACCGGAAGTTAGGTTTTCAGGTTAAATCGTCCACCTGTCCTAGGCGTGAGATAATGTGATGTTATCTAGTTTCATGATCTTGAAGAACAATCATCACTATTTTGAGGTATTAGTTAGGCCCTAGATTCATTTGCTTTAACGGCTTCTTTTTCCATCTTTCTCTTTTCCCTTTTATGGTCTCAGAATTGTTATGTATGCAATTAACATGTTATAGTACAGATAAATGTGAATATATCCTACGATATTTTAATCAAGCATTAAAGCGTAAATTAAATCTTCACGTATCTTTTCTCTCCCTTTTTGTTGAGATCTTTATTATATCATTTATAATTAAAGGCACAAAAATAATAGGTGCACATGGCAGTAGCATCACCTATAATAGGAGTATAAATTTGACTGCATTACTATATATCCATGAACAGAATAAGTGCTGATTCCAGATTTGTATTAACGTTGTTCAAACGCATGCCTCCCCGTTTGGAATCAGTCACGGATCCAGAATTTTTCACTAAAGGGTGTTAAAATATAAATAATTAGATACATCAAAAAATCAAGGGGAGTCAAACGTACAGTAAATTTATATAAAATAAAAAAATCTATCTAGCAATATAGTATAATTTTCCGGCGAACTGATGTTCATATTTTAGCAGTAAAGGCTTCAAGTATAAAGTTTTCCAGAACTTAAACTTTGCAGAAGCATCTGAATTTTGTATGGCATATGTGCCACCATTAGTTTCTATAGGTTGAGAACCAAAAGAAAATCTTATGAGAATATATTTCAACATAAAGGATGGTCGGTTTGGGAAACTTCGTCAAGATGTGAAGGGATAGAGCCGATTTCAGAATTTAAACTTGATTGATGAATTTTACGAACTTATTTCATATAAGAAATTATGAATTTAATATTTATTAAAATTATAGCGATTTTTCAATAAATATGAAGATTTTTTTTGTTCATTGGTGAGACTTGAGAGGGATGTCATGCACTGCATGTGAAGCTGCGAGAAAACAAGACAGAAGGATTCGAACCAAAACCCGTTGCCGTACCACTTGGCCACACCCTATTTAGATTTCTATCTGATGTTAAGAAAGTATATTGCTTGTTTTGTTTGTTTGTCGACCCTAGTCCAAATATCTATAGAATAGAAATTCTTAATTTATTAATTATTATATATAATTCAATTAAGATATTGTATAAAAATATAATTTTTTCAAACGGGTGTTGGTCGGTTGGTATGGTACGGTATTTAGACATTTCGATTCGATATTTTCGATATTCGGTTTCACAAAATACTATACTAATACTGTACCTAATTAAATTCGGTATGGTTCATTTTTTCTCCTTTCGATTTTGG
Organism: Nicotiana knightiana; assembly: GCA_005239525.1. Lineage (NCBI taxonomy): Eukaryota > Viridiplantae > Streptophyta > Magnoliopsida > Solanales > Solanaceae > Nicotiana > Nicotiana knightiana. The sequence goes on along the minus strand of ML400634.1, from coordinate 19,588 downwards.
TTTATTCGGTTCGATAACTTTGATCTATTCGGTTTGAATACTAACTAGTGCATAAAGTCATAGGCGGTGATATTCTTAATTAAAGTACTCAAAAGTACAAAATTTAAAAATATTTGTTGACAAAAATTTTATCCAAAACTAACGAATACTAATCTAGAGAGAGAAAATTTAGAGAAATATCTTGTTACTTGCTTAGAGTTAATTGATGGACTTAGAGAATAAAAGAAAGTAAAATTTCAGATTTCTTATATTTATGTTATAATTAATAAAATGTGTATTGTGTAATATAATATATATTTCGGTACGACATCAGTATTTCGGTATTTTATTTTTAAATACCAAATATCATACCTAATACCAATTTTTTTAACTTAAACCAAAACCATACCGAAAACCAAAATATCGAATATCGAATACCAAAATTTTCGATTTTGATACGGCAATTTGGTATTTACCAAATTATGCACGACCCTAAACCATACTCGAATACCGAAATGTTATTTTCCTTTTCTTTTTCTTTTTATATAGATATATCAATAGTGTCTGGTTACTTGTATTCACATGTCGACTATTCTCTAGACACCTATTGTTCATAAAAGCTTAATTAGATTAGAAGAATTCTCTAATTAGTATTTTTTGTCTCCGCTCGAATTTGAATCCTAGAGTGTGTTTGGTATAACGGAAAATATTTTCTTGAAAAACAAGTAGTAATATTATTCATTTTTCGGTGTTTGATACGTAAATTAAGGAAAATAACTTCTCAAGACTATTCATAAATAATTTAGATACAATAAGCATGAAGCCATAAACTTTCAAACTAACAACCTTCCGAACCTACAAATTTTATAAACTTTCGAACCGCTAAACTTTCAAAATTGCGAAATTTCGAATCCGTAAACTTTATAATTTCTAAATCCGTAAACTTCCAAACACATAAACCTCCAAACTCATAACTTTGGAACTTGTAAAATTTCGAACCTGTAAATCGAAAGATGAAAAAACTAAAACTGAAAATATATATAAAAAAAAATTTCCGCGGGAGAGGGGTTTGTGCAGAAAAACGAAAAAAAGAAATTTGAAATTATACAAGAAAAGAAATTGTGCGGAGTGGGGGGAGGGAGCAGTGGGGTGGGGTAGAGGGTGGAGATGGGTGGTGCAGAAAAACGAAAAAACAAAAATTTAAAAATTACAAAAAAAAAAAAAAGTTTTCATGTGCGCGGGCTGGGGAGGGGAGGGGCAGTAGTTGGCGGGGGTGGATGGTGCAGAAAACGAAAAATAAAAATTTGAAAAAAAAGCCATTTTGGAGAGGGGGGTGAGGTTAGGTGGGTGGGTGTGGGGTGGATTAGTGAGGGTGGGAAAGGTTAAGAAGGAGTTTGGAAAATATTTTCCCTTTTCTTGATAAGGAAAATATTTTTCTTCAATTGGAGGAAAATGAGTTCATAAGGAAAATGTTTTCCAAAATATTTAAGCCAGCCAACCAAACATAAGAAAATTGAAAAATATTTTCCTTCGTACCAAACACACCCCTAATCTCTCGTGATTTTCACCTATTTCACTAACTAATAGGCAAAATCCCCAAAATGTTGTATCAACTCAGAATTAAAAAAAATGTCCCAGTTCAAATCCACAACTCAAAATAAAAAATGTCTCAATTCTAAATAAGCTAAAATTGGCTTTACGAATCTGCATCGCTATAAATTTTGTTGTACTCAAGCTACTATAATTGTTACTATCTTTTATTTAGGTTTAATTTGGGACTAGCTACGCATTGCCTCACAAAATTAAATGTTAATTACAGAAAATAATTACGTTGGTATGCCCTACATGCCTGAACCTACATTTGCTCCCAATGTATTTTCCATTTTGAAGAAAAAAAAAGTAATCTCAGCTATATCTGAAACGTTATTCCTTTTTTTTTTTTTTTTTATATAAATAAATGCTAGGTAAAAGTTAAGAAATTTAAGTCATAGAATCTCAAATCATAAAAGGTAGGCGTTATATGTTCAAACTCTGTTGCAGATAAAATTCTATATCATTTAAGTGGATAAAAATATAGGGTTAACCCATCATGTTATTAGCTCTAGATAATTCTCGTTTTATTATAAATAAATAAAATTATTTTTTAGAGAAATAAAATCTTGTCCTCTCAAAGTTGTTACTAGCACCACTACCCATTTTATCCAATTATTTTAATTATTATTATCCCGAGTATTTCAGTAGAGTAGTACTAGTATTTGACTACAGTAGTATATTTTCTCTAATGTTTGGGTGAGATTAAACTTTTTCTCCTATAAAAAGGGGAGTGTGTCCTTTTCCATTCAAACAACCAAAGATCAACTGCTTGTTATTAACTGATTCTTTCGTCTCTGATTCTAATCAGAAACTACGCCAAACAAATGCCCCAACTTGTTATCGTTTTTTAAGCAAATTTCCTGTGAAAAAAAGAAAAAAAAATGACATTAAATTCAATTAAAGTGGAAGATTCGTCATGCAATGCAACAGAAACAGAAGCGGTAACGTCGTCGTCAATGCAATCGTCAGGTGTACATAAGGTTTGTTTGCCGCCGTACAGAACCACTTTTCAGAAACTCCGGCAACGGTTGTCGGAGATATTCTTTCCCGACGATCCACTTCATAGGTTCAAGAACCAAACGGGGTTGAGGAGATTTGTTTTGGGTCTTCAGTTTTTCTTCCCTGTTTTTGAATGGGGTCCTCTGTACAGTTTCAAACTTTTAAGGTCTGATATAATCTCTGGCCTCACCATTGCTAGCCTTGCTATCCCTCAAGGAATTAGTTATGCTAAACTTGCCAATTTACCTCCCATTATTGGCTTATGTAAGTCCCACTCTTTTTTATCTTTCTTTCCCTATTTTAACATGATGGTCGCCACTAAAACCGGCGAGGGCTAAATATTACTTTTTGTACCTTCACTACCCTTAATGCCATGAAAAATTCTCATTTCTAGTAGTGTCAACGCAAAACTATTACGTTTTGCAACCGTCAGAGGGGTAGTATATTGAACAACATTCACCCGGAAAAATTATACTGTGTATATATGTCAAATATGACTATTTATACATGAATATATAAAATCTTGAATACCTTTAACATAATTCCTTGAGCATGGAACCCTTACTTTTGTGGCGACTAAGGTTATTGACACATAGAGTTACACTAAAAATTTCATTTCTTGTAGTGTTAACTAAATTATGGAGTAGTAACTAATTTAAGGTGATATGGACTTTTGTGAAACAGATTCAAGCTTTGTTCCGCCATTAATCTATTCAATTTTGGGAAGTTCAAGACACTTAGCAGTTGGTCCAGTATCTATAGCCTCACTAGTGATGGGAACAATGTTAAGCCAAGCAGTTTCATACAGCCAAGAGCCAATTCTATACCTTCAACTTGCTTTCACAGCAACACTTTTTGCTGGATTATTGCAAGCTTCATTGGGTTTTTTCAGGTATAGTATTCTGTTCATGAACTTTTTGTATTACATATTTTATTGTGTATAAACAGTGTTACACTAAGTTCTTTTTTTCCTCATTTTCTTTACTTCATGAAGAATAGAATTGCTCTAGCTAAATAGACAAACATACGACTCTGTTGGGGGGATCGAACCCAGAATCTCTGGTTCCGTAGACCAGCGCCTTATCTATTGGGCACTATCAATGTTACTGTTAATTAAAGTAAATGCTATAATGTAGCAGATAGCAAAGTAGAAACAAACTTTTAGAAAAAGATATACCAACAGAATCATTTAAAAACATTGGGAACTTTTGCTGAGAATTCAAAAAAAAAGAAAGAAAAAGGTACAGATGATTTTTGGAAAAAGAATAGAAAGGAAAAGGTTGTTGATTCCAAGGTTGACAAAATGAAACTAAATATATTTACCTGCACTTTTCATATAGCCTTGATGGTAAAAATTTCAATTTAGTAACTCATAAATCAGGAGTATTTGGGGTCCCCCGGAGGAGTTCATGAAACTGTTTGATTTTCACTTCTGACTTTGTATGTCATAACAATCTATACTTGTAAAGTAATTACTTGATTTTCACACATAAGATTAGCTCGACATACTCTAACTGATTTGCTCTTATGATTTACGAATTATTGGGTTCTGCTGAATTTACTACAGTTTAATCATAAGGAAATTGACTTAAATTCCATGACTTGCAGGTTAGGATTCATCATTGATTTTCTCTCGAAGGCGACTCTACTAGGGTTCATGGCTGGTGCAGCGGTCATTGTCTCTTTGCAACAACTGAAAGGATTGCTAGGGATATCTCACTTCACAAACCAGATGCAAATAGTTCCTGTTTTGTCTTCTGTTTTCACTCACAAAGATGAGGTTAGAAGTTTCCTCCAACATTGTGCTCTTTTGAGATAATATTGAAGGCATAAAATTGTCATTGTAACTCTGCAACATCTGTTTGCAGTGGTCTTGGCAAACCATTGTTATGGGTGTTAGTTTTCTCATCTTCTTGCTGGCTACGAGGCAAATCGTAAGTTTTTGGTTTATGTGGATGGGAAAGTTTCTGCTTCATGTTCATCTCCTTATTGATCATTTTCTAAATAATGACAGAGTACTAGGAAACCGAAACTTTTCTGGATTTCAGCAGCAGCTCCGTTAATATCTGTTATTCTCTCAACTATCATAGTTTTCCTACTTAAATCCAAGACTATTCAGACTGTGAGTAACATGCATCATTTCTAGTTTCATCCCTTAAATTTAGACGGAAAAGACTAAAGATTCTTTTGTTGTAGATTGGACACCTACCAAAGGGGATAAATCCACCATCATTGAACATGTTGCATTTTAGTGGCCCTCATCTCGCTCTTGCTATCAAAACTGGCATTATAACTGGAGTCTTATCGCTCACAGTAAGTGAATATTAACTACTACTACCAGCATTTTATTCCTCAAAGAAAGAAAAGGAGGAGATTTGTGATCGACATAGCCCTGCAGGAAGGGATAGCGGTGGGAAGGACATTTGCTGCTATGCAAAATTACCAAGTTGACGGTAACAAAGAAATGATAGCTATCGGACTTATGAACATGGCTGGATCTTGTGCTTCCTGCTTTGTCACTACAGGTACAACCCAAGCAACACGCTTATTCTTAGTTGTAAATAAAGCTTGCTAAGTTTCCTCTTACTCTTATTCCAACTAAAATTTAATTTTGCAGGATCATTTTCTCGATCTGCTGTAAATTACAATGCTGGAGCAAAAACTGTCGTTTCAAATATAATAATGGCGGCAACTGTGCTTATCACCCTGCTGTTTCTCATGCCGCTGTTCCATTACACCCCTAACCTCATCTTGGCAGCAATTATCATAACAGCAGTGATTGGCCTAATTGATTATCAGGCTGCATTCCGTTTATGGAAAGTTGACAAACTAGATTTTGTGGCTTGCTTGTCTTCCTTTTTTGGTGTCCTTTTCATCTCAGTGCCTCTTGGCTTAGCAATAGCAGTAAGCTTCTCCTCATAAACCTGACATACTCTCGGATGCCTTGAAATTCTACTTCCCATGTTTAATAATATATTCTAATTTTGTTCATGGAAAAAATTTCAGGTTGGTGTTTCAGTTTTCAAGATCCTATTGCATGTTACAAGGCCAAATACTAATGTTTTGGGCCACATTCCTGGTACTCAATCATTTCAAAGCCTAAGCAGATATAGCGCAGCTGTTAGAATTCCTTCTTTCCTTATCATAGCTGTTGAGGCTCCTTTCTACTTTGCGAATTCTACCTACCTACAAGAAAGGTAAGTCTAACTTTCAACAATAATAAGTGAAGTAGTAAGGTTGTTAAATTTGTGTTACATCAGAGTTGTATCAAGCAATTGTAATTACAGGACATTGAGATGGATTCAGGAAGAGGAAGAGAGGATAGAAGGCAAAAACGAAACAGCAATCAAATGTGTAGTTATTGACATGACAGGTTGGTTGAAAAAGAGAACACATCTTCTCATGTTTTCTTTCACTAGTAATCTACACGTCTAGTAACGAAATTATGGGGTTATCCTTCTGCAGCTGTGACAGCTATAGACACTAGTGGCATTGATACAATATGTGAACTCAGAAGGATACTTGAGAAAAGATCACTTAAGGTAAACATTCTGTCAATTATATTTGCAGAATCGCGTTATCCTTTCTTTGCTTGCTCGTTTATGCTTTGATGTATACTGCTTCAGCTCGTGCTGGCAAATCCGGTTGGAAACGTTATGGAAAAGCTGCATAACTCGCATGCTCTCGAGGCCTTTGGATTAGATGGATTATATCTAACAGTTTCTGAAGCTGTGGCGGATATTTCATCTTCTTGGAAGGCTGAAGCCTGAATTACTAATACTATACATAAGATTTGGTCGGAGACAAGCAGAATTAATACTCTGAAGTTTTGGTGTAACTTACTTTATTGGGCTAAGCTCTTCTAAGAAGAGATTTTGATGTATAATATTTATCTTGATCTAGAATGAAGAGAAATCATTTGCTTGAATCAAAGTTGGATTATCGTTGTTTGTACAGTATCTAGAAAGAAATGAAATTTTATTTTTCCTCTCTTCTTCTATTTCCTTTGTTTTCTCTCTTTCGGTAACAAGAAGAAACTAAGAACTACAATCAGCAGAGTGTTTTTTTCGTACCTCGACCTCTTTGCTTATTTAAAGTAACACTACGATACAATATAATACGTAGCAATCATCCAAACAAAACCGTTAGTTTTCCTTTCTTTCTTTTTTTATCTTCATAAATAAGGAAAAACAAAATGAATCCATCTTCGGTGTTCTTCTCAAACTTGGAATTAATTTGTTGTTGAGGTGCTTTGTTTAGTGCAAAGAACAATTTATTACTATACCTTCCATTGAAGAACTATGGAAGAAATATATAGTTAGGTCATAGTATTTTAAAACGCTGTGTTTTATTTCTTACGCCTCGCAATATTTCGTTGATATTACGTTATGTAGTATTAAATTATGACGATGTTGCACCCTGTAATATTGTACATTGAATTTGTTATAAGGTAATTGACATTAGTCCAAGGAAAGAGATTATTTGGAGATTATAGGGATTATGCTATTTTAAACAAATGATGAGTAAATTCATGAAGGTGAGAGGGGAAGCAAGTCAAAGAAAATAAATTTTTCGTCCAAGTTTGGCATATTGGGATAAAATACGGGCCGAGCGTTAATACTCGATATTTATGGACTGGTGCCATTACAAGGTACTACATGACTATATTAGTAAGGTGTACAAGGTATGTTAAAAGAGAGTAGTACTTTAAGTAAGTTGAGTTAATTCTTAATTGTGTGGGTATTTGATTAATTATTGAATAGTGGAAGATTATCAAATTAACCATGGGATTAGTGGTTAATTAAGGGTGGTTTTGGATAAGGCTTGGACCACGAAAACGTGGCAGCCAAGGACCTTATCTAAACATGACTCTTAGGTTCATATAATGAGGTGTTACACTTAGAGAATTATTTTGCTAAATCATCAAAAGGTGGGGCCTAATCTCTTTGGTAAAGACACCAGACATTAAAGGTTATGCTTATGTCTCTGTACAGTAATGTATTCTTTGATGAAAATTATGTATTCTTAGAGGCTTGTAGACAGATGTCATGTACGTAAAGGTTGTATGGCCTTGTCGGCCTATGTTCAGTACACGAGTGACTATTTTGGTCTTATAGGCCCGTACTTCATATGTATAAGTTTGTATTCCCTCGTGCTTTATCCATTTACCTATGATAGAATGATATGAAAGATACGTTACGTTGGTACTTGATTGAGTAAGGTATCGGGTGCCCGTCGCGACCATCCGTTTGAGTCGTGACAAAAGTGGTATCAGAGCAGTTCTGTCCTAGGGAGTCTACAAGCCGTGTCTAGTAGAGTCTTGTTTATGGGTGTGTTGTGCACTATACTTATAAGCGGGAGGCTATAGGGCATTTAGGACTGTCACTCTTTCTTTTTACTCTAGATCGTGTGGTAGAGCTCACTTATAAGAATTCAAACTCCTAACTTCTATTCGTAACAAGACGATACCTACATCCAGAAAGATAGGTCGTAATAGATTGAATGTGACTATGGAAGAGTTGAGTCAGAAGAACTCGATTTTTCATGATTCTTACGATAAGTAAATGTAAGGTCTTCAGTAGATCATGTGCGTACTAAGACGTATAAGACTCTTGATAAGGAGCTTTAAGGCAAAAATATCTGTCCACCTTTATGGTGAAAGACAATGAGAGATTCAGAAGATAAATACAAGTTTCAAGAAGCAATATGAAGAAAGGTACGAGGCGCGCAGTTAATGAAGGTTAACAGTATTTACGACTCATACAGAGGAATGTAAACCTTTTGAGTTACTTTCAACAGTAACTAAGGTGTTTATAATTGGCCACACCGATCTAAGTTATTCCCTATGGGAGCTAACAAATATGGTTTAAGAAAAGGACGAAATATCATGATACGGCTGGGGTTAGAGTGACCCAAAATGGTTGATGGATTGTTTGTATTAGTAGACGTTTTCGAAGGACATTGAAAAAGTGCTAATAAATCTCTTTGTGAGACATCTAGATGGTGCGCTCTAAAGTAGTACAGCTAGATATGAGAACTACAAAGATAAGCACTGGAAGCCTTGAAGGGATAAATATTACCTAAGTGTAACTCTCGTCCCTAGTAGAGAAAGAATGTTAGGCAACCCGAAGAACCAATTTTGGAGGAGGAGCCAAAAAAAAAAAGAATATCTTGTTCGAGTTTACAGAATAAAGTGATAGACATAGATATTAGCGGGAAATAAGAAGAGAATGAAGCATTACAAGTAAAATGTGATACATGGATGACAACGGTAGACCCAAAAGATGACAGTATTACAGAGTCTATAGTCAAGTGAAAGAAAATACGAAAGGTGACAGGCCTTGAGGCAACAAAAGAGTATAGGTCATAAAGTCATATCCTCATCTTGATAAATAAGTTTGTGACTCTAACGTGATTATCAATAGGAAAAGCTAGACCCCAGAATAATAGAGATTAGTATGGGCTGGTGAACAAGATAAAGTAAACATGAATTAGGGATTTAGTGATTTGATAATGGTCGACATCATGAGAATTTCAGATTTCGTACCGGCAATAATAGAATGGACAATAGAAGAAGATTCATGAGAAATTATCATTCAGGAAGACGCTTCCCTAAAATAAGCAATGTGAGCAAAATTAGGCTTAAAAGACTGTATGTGCCATTTATAGTAATTGTCACCTCGCGATTAAGGAATTTTGTTATCCTTAGTATAGAAGGATTACCGCAAGGAGAGTAAGGGTCATCGATGATGTGAAAGGACGCCAAAAATGAAGAGGTAGAACATCTATAGGCATATTGTCGTAGCTCCAACTCTTAGTATTCCCCTAAAGGGAGGAATATAGAATGACGTGACATTACGTCAGAATTAAGTAGTTCTAGTAACTACGAAATGGTAAAGGAAGAATGTTATAAAAATGAGAAAGCAATGATATTGCACTCATCCGAATCCTACAGATATGCTACGATTCCAGAACAGTATGCAAGCACGTCGTCAAGGAAAGGAAGTAAGGGTTCCTGCCCAAGGAAATAACCCAAGAAAGATTACGCAGAATATTGATATGAGAATGAGCCAACGAGTGGTTAATAGTTGATTCAGGAAGAGCCTAGTTATGTCCAGACAAGAGGTTACTTACAAAGCAACAGATCGTGCAATATAAACATAGAGAACCCCAACATGGGGTATTCATCCTTGCAGTTATGACATCATGACCCTTGAGAAATACTCAGATAGAAGTTGGGATAGTTAAAGGTACCGTATAAGTTTTATGGGAATAAAAGAGAGTGTCACTGGGAAGACAATCAAAATATCAAGTTTAGAAGTAACCTTACAAGCACAAGGGTATGGAGGTAAGTAACTACGGATAAGTATAGGCAAGGAAGGACATCAGGAGGTCCGTGGAGTATACAATGTAATAAGCTCACAGCTTTACAAGAGTCAGAGGATCCTCCTTATGTACTACAATGAAAGACTAGCTAGGGAAAACAAGGAAGAAGGCTTCAACCTAAACTCAGTGACCTAAAAAGGAAATGGTCTTATAACAACAGTCTCAAAACAATGTTGACTCCATAAGAAAGTGGCACCTACCGTGGCTAATGAACGGGGAGAAAAATACAAAGGTAATATTCGAGACCATATGAGTTGCAAAAAATTGTTGGCATACATGGGAACTAGGATAAGTTAAGTATACACACAACAAGGGGCAGAAAGACCAGAAAAAGTAATTGCATATGTTTAAAGGAAGCTGAGATGGAATGAAATAAATTATTCGATCAGTAATCCAGAGTTAGTATATTATGGATACACTCAAGATTTTGGAATATTATCCATGCAACATATATGTTGACAATCATACATCCATAGAAGACTCCGATATAAGTTAAAAGAATGAATTGATCCCAGTGCATAGACAAAGGATTGAGTTGTTAGAAGATTGTATAATGGATATTCCATAACGCCCATGAAAGGCTAAGGTAATAACTAGTACCATGAGCCACAGATCGGAAGATAGCTTAAGCCTACATAAAGGCTGATCAAAAGGAAGAGAAAACTAAATAATTACATCAACGGAGTAAATCGGAGTTTGATTATTGGACCTAGAAAATCATAATATCAAAGGTGCAAGAGGAATAATACAACAACCATAATCTATATTGGCTCTACAAGAAAGACAGTTAGAAGAAGTACCAGCCGTATAAGAAGTCAGTATAAAGCTCTCACCGGGTTGTGTATACACCAGAGGTGCAAGTATTTGAATATTAATTACACCTATGTGGAAAGGAGGTCATGAAAGGGATAGAAGATGTGATGTGAAATTTTAAGGTAAGAAAGGTAAAATTGAACAACGTACGAGATACTCAGATGCAAAAGGTTGGGAATAGACCATACTTTGGATAGAAGGCTAGAAGCGCAGGGATTCAGTCCGACAATGGCATATCTTCCAGCCTATGGTTTCTATGTACCAAGAGATCTAGACAAGAAAGTAAAGACGAGTTAGAGACGATGTGATGTCTCGCTTGATGCTCTGGTATAACATAAGGGAATCTATGGTGCAAGCAAGTTGAAGGAAGGTTGCGAATAGTATAAATAGATACGTAGAGGTCGCAAGCTAAGGTATAATAAAATGACGAGCTTTTATGATAGGAGTAAGGATGAGAAAGAGCCAGTAAGAAGGTGACGAGAATGGATAAGTTCTCGAGATTAAGCCCATGAAAACAAGAGGGCTAATGGTTTCTCTAAGTTATAGAAAGTTCCGTATAGCCTGAACGAACTTAAAGGAATCTAAGACTACTAACATCTAGAGTGGAATGAGGGTGTGATTGTGATAGATAGGGGATAACGTTTGAGCCTTCGATTGAGTAATGACTTGAAGAGGATTTCATGAATTGTACACGATTAAATTACCCATGAAAGGTGAGTCATATTGGGATGGTATAAAATACGGTTATGGAAGTATAGTATCGCCCCTAGGTGGATCAATCCAATTACTCCAGATGTCCCTGATGAGACGTAAGCCCTAGTGGCAATATATTACGTAAGAAATTTCAAAGTTATCAAGGGATGATTGTAAATCAACATTGAGGTGAATCAATAATGGATAGGTAAAAGTTGCAAAGTACGAGATGAGATTGGGCCATCAGTCTTAAGACGAACAGTAATGAAGAAGCGTTAAAGGATTTAGCTTTATGCATATAGGATAAGCAACAAGAGTAACCTAGAGTTCGGTAGCAGACCTCAGTAACGATAAATCAAAGTACGAATTTTGGTATAGTATGGCCTACTTAATAAAGCTAATGACGCTAAAGGGACAAATTAACATAATCTTGTATATGTTCACAAAGTGAAGCTAGAGATTGGCTAAAAGCTGGAAGAGAAGAGAAGAGTCAGGCGCACATACAAAGTTAGAGTCGTAAAGGCTACATGATAGAAAATAGCAACAGTTACGATATTAGAAGGATTCCGACTACAGTCGTGGTGTGAGAAAGAGTCTTAAAGGGGGGAATACCCTGGCCTTTGGGATTCATTCACAGAACAGTCGCCTAGATGACAAGACGAGTACTAAAGTATTCGCAAGACCTATGAGCTATGAGAATGATAAGAGAATAAGTCAACATTCGAGGACGAATGTTCCAAAGGGGGGGAATGATGTTACGCCCCATAATATTACGTCGATATTACGTCTCGTAGTATTAAATTATAACGATGTTGCACCCTGTAATATTGTACATTGAATTCATCATAAGGTAATTGACATTAGTCCAAGGAAAGAGATTATTTGGAAATTTTAAGGATTATGCTATTTTAAACAAATGATGAGTAAATTCATGAAGGTGAGAGGGGAAGCAAGTCAAGAAAAATAAATTTTTCGTTCAAGTTTGGCATATTGGGATAAAATATGGGCCGAGCATTAATACTCGATATTTATGGACTGATGTCATACAAGGTACTACATGACCATGCTAGTAAGGTGTACAAGGTATGTTAAAAGAGAGTAGTATTTTAAGTATGTTGAGATAATTCTTAAATGTGTGGGTAATTGGTTAATTATTAGATAGTTGAAGATTATTAAATTAATCATGGTATTAATAGTTAATTAAGGGTGTGGATAAGTCTTGAACCACAAAAACGTGGCAGCCAAGGACCTTATCTAAACATGACTCTTAGGTTCATATAATGAGGTGTTAAACTTAGAGAATTATTTTGCTAAGTCATCAAAAGGTGGGGCCCAATCTCTTTGGCAAAGACACCAACCTAAGACATTAATAAAGGTTATGCTTATGTCTCTGAAAAGTAACGTATTCTTTGATAGAAAGAATTCACATGAATTGATAATGAAGATTTCAACCAAAATAATTCGTTATCATTCAAAGTTCCCTTCAAAACGTGATATTCTATCAGCATCTTCAATGATTCATAAAAATAGGAATGAAACGTTACTGTTCCAGCAAGGAATTCATGCGAAGTTATACGACATAATAGTATCATGATTTGCAATATTAAGGGAGCCTGGTATAATCTTTCTCAAGAATATCATACGAATTATTTTCCTATTACGGTCCGACGTTATGTATTGTTGCAATTGACGTGTGTTAGAGGAATTATCAAGAGAACCGGTCCAGGTATGTTAAGGCTATCCCTTCTTTTCTTTTTACATGATCCATACACTACAAACGAAACGTGCAAATGCACAATTTCCATACATGACTCTATTCATAGAAATATTAGAGATGCTTATGTTCTTGATTCTCCATGTGTCATATTATTTTAGGATCTGTTCATGGGTCTCAGAAAAATACGTAAGTTGAAAAAGTTTACTTCATGATATTATTCAAAGGCATAATGGTCTTATGACACTCCAAGAGATTTTATCGACGTACTTTTCATGCATTGCATTCATGTACATTGACCAATGACCAGATGGCGTTATATACGCGTATATATATACATATATATGTATATATATATATGGGATATGGGAAGAGGTTATGGCGTTATATACGCACCACCACCTGATCAACTGGTATACGTTGATGATTTGCCCACAGTGACCGAGATGATATGATGGGATGCCCTCATAGACTTGATGATGTTATGAACGCATATACCCATGCATGGTATGACATTTATACGCATATGCACGACATTATAATATTAAATGATTCACAGAGTTATTCAGATATACATGTTGAGTCTTTTACTCAATGTTTTCTCTCATGTCTACAAATTATTGATTTTCATTCCTTATATACTCGGTATATTATTTGTACTGACGTCCATTTTACCTGGGGACGCTGCGTTTCATGCCTGCAGGTCCTGATAGACAGGTCGAGAGCCCTCCAAGTAGGCTATCAACTTAGCGGAAGATGTTGATGTGCTCCATTTGTTTCGGAGTTGCTTGATTGGTTAATATAATTTAGACGTGTATTGTTTGGTATGGCGGGACTTTGTCCCGACCTTTACGAAAATTATGTATTCTTAGAAGCTTGTAGACATATGTCATGTACGTAAAAGGTTGTATGGCCTTGTCGGCCCATGTTCAGTACACGAGTGACTATTTTGGTCTTATAGGCCCGTACTTCATATGTATAAGTTTGTATTCCCTCATGCTTTATCCATTTACCTATGATCGAATGATATGAAATATATGTTATGTTGGTACTCGATTGAGTAAGGTACCGGGTGCCTGTTACGGTCATCGATTTTGGTCGTGACATTATTGCTTCCAATTGTCGAGTTCAGAGTTGAATGAAACTATCAGAAAAACTAACAGGTCAACTAAATTTATTAAGAGAAAGTAAACATTCATTTTTACACTTTGATGTAACGTATTGTATCGATCTAATTCTTCAATTATCATTTAGTATAGGTTTAATAGGAAAAGAAACACCACATACTTGTACGGGAATCTATTTTAGCCCTCTAACTTTATGAGTTCTCATCTAGACACATGAATATATTCAAGATTACTATTTAAACACCTCCTATCTTACGCAAATAACAGATTAAATCCACGTCAAATAGATTTCCTCCACGCTATCATCGTCTTCATCAACAAAAAGAAGCCTTTTTCTCCATCTTTTTGATCCATTATTGACTTCAATGTCACCACCCCAAAGGTAAACTCTTAACATTTTATTTCTATCTATACCACCTTTCCCACCCAAAAAATATATCTAGGCAAAGAAGTGGATTTTTATCTAAGGTGGATCAACATTAGTGGAGAGGGGCACAATTGGGCTATTTAGCTAACAATGGACATAATTATTCTATTTCCAATAGTTCACGAGCAAAATTGACTTTTTTCCCTTCTTTTCCTTGACAAGCAATTCTTATTTCTTCTTATTGGACCACAATAATATGTAGTTGCCTTTTCTTACTTATTGTAAACGTTAACTCACGGTTTTTTTCGAGGACATCAAGTGTAATTTTTATGGTAAATCCACTCTAATTATTTATTGAATTGAAATTTATGGAAGGGAAAACCAAAAAAAAATGAAGAATAAAGCGTTCAGACATATACACTATATATTTGCAAATCGATATTTATCTTATAAATTTATCTTATTGCAACTTCAACAGATTTATTTCCAGTTAAATAGAGAGATTTCAGTCTTTAAAAAATGTCGATTATGTTGGAGGATCGATGAATACGAAGGAAAATGAGGGATAGAAATGACTGAATTTAACACCTATTATGTGATAAGTCACATTTATGCAATTAAGTTACTATAAGTTTGAGTTTAGTTTCACTTCAACCAAACACAGTCTTAACTTATCTTCTTCTTCTTCTTCTTCTTCTTCTTCTTCTTCTTCAAATGCTTAATCTCCAGTAGTAAAATGGAGCAGGATTTGATAGAGCTGCTTTCTTTAAATCAGGATCATCATACTTCTTCTCATTCTTCTTCTATTCCTATTAAAAGTAGACCAAAGGGTGGCCTCATCACTATGCCTTTTATTATAGGTACCATTTTTTTTTTACTTCTTTGTTTCTGGGTAAACATATAATTAATTTTCTCTTTTTTGTTTCTTTGTTTTATGTTTGATTACAGCAAATGAGGCATTGGAGGCTATGGCTTTTACCCAATATGACATTCTATTTGATGAAAGATTATAGGAAGGAGGTTACTACTGCTCAAAATTTACTGTTTTTCTGGTCAACAACTACAAATTTCTTGCCTTTAGTTGGTGCTTTTGTTGCTGATTCATATCTGGGTCGTTTCCTCGCCATTGGCCTTGGTTCCATCTTCAGTTTCCTAGTAATTTACATTTCGTGGACTTATATTATAAGTTCAATCTTTAAGGAGTACTATTTTATAATTCCGATAGTAAATCTGAATGATTGGTAGATTGCATGGCCTTCCACAGAAAGCGCAAAGTGTTCCAATAATGTCTAGGAGTATGTTGTTCATTAAGGCCATAACCACTTGAAAAAAGTAGTTTCTCTTAAAAAACACTTTTTTAAAAAGCACATTTGAGAAAAATACATTTAGAAGTTATTTTTAAATCTTGGTCAAACACTAATTGCTGCTAAGAAGTGTTTTTCAAATTTATTAGTCAAACACAGAGAAAAGCACTTTTGAGAAAAAACACTTCTCAAATTAAGCTGATTTTTGCAGCTTGGCCAAACGGGCTATATATTAGGTTGCGTTTGCCTCTGCTTATACTTGCATTCTGTGTTGCACGGGACAACTATGTTGTGGTTAACATCAATGATTCCGAAAGCAAGGCCACCACCTTGCGATCAATTAGGACAGGCTTGTAAATCTGCCACATCAACGCAATTCATGGTCTTGGTTTTTTCATTTCTACTCATGTCAATTGGTGCTGGTGGTATAAGACCATGTTCTTTAGCCTTTGGTGCTAACCAGTTTGACAGGTGATGCGAGGCTAGAATTCATAGTTTAACATGTTATATGCCTTACATTTTATGTGCGTTAATGATAAAAATACACTTTTTATGTGCTTAATGGAGTTTATTTCATGTGTAGGTGAATTGGAGATGGAAACCGAGCTAAATGGATGCAAATACGTC
>ML400632.1:2930-25677 GCA_005239525.1 Nicotiana knightiana | reverse complement strand
AGGGTACTACATCCCCTGGTTGCGTTATTTTTCTTCCTATATAGGGTACTACATTCCCTAGTAGAATCATAAAGAGCCAAAAGCCTCATCTTATTATCAACATAGGGTACTACATCCCCTGGTTGCGTTATTTTTCTTCCTATATAGGGTACTACATTCCCTAGTAGAATCTTAAAGAGCCAAAAGCCTCATCTTATTATCAACACAGGGTACTACATCCCCTGATTGCGTTATTTTATTCCTACATAGGGTACTACATTCCCTAGTATAATATTAAAGAGCCAAAAACCTCATTTTAGTGTCAACACAGGGTACTACATCCCCTAGTTGAATTTTTTTTGCCAACATAGGGTACGACATTCCCTAGTAGCATCTCAGAGTGCCATGAGCCTCATCTTATTTCCAACACAGGGTACTACAACCCTGGTTGTATTTCTCATTGCTATCATAGGGTACGACATTTCCCAGTAGCATTTCAGAGAGCCACGAGCCTCATCTTATCATCAACACAGGGTACTACATCCCCTGGTTGCCTTCATTATGGTTAACACTGGGTACGACGTCCCCTATTATGTATTAAAAAAAGTGTCTTTTCCAATTCTTTATTCTGCAATAGAAAAGATAGTTTAATGTGTTTTCAATAACTCACAAAATTTCCTAGTGCAAACTGGGGCAGAAAAATTTTGTTCGTTTTGTTTGTCTGTGATGGGTTGTAGGTCTTTTCTGCAAATCACATATTGGATGTGCAAAAGGGAATGTNTTTCCCTCACTGTCAATTGAGTTTTTGTCCGTGATTCATCATTATCTTTGAGTTCAAAACTGTCGAACAATTGAATTTTAGACTTATTTGAGGTTTTATTCCTAACTCTTCTCTTTTATTTATTTTATACTTAATGACTAATCTCTCTCTAGGTTTTTTGTTTATACGAAATTTCATTTTTTTGTTTATCGTTCAATCGTTGTGTTTTATATAAAATATTTCTAGATACTGATGACTGGTGGCTTTGGAGATCTTGAATTGAGGAGGAAACATGTGTATTAATATGTCCAACCTTGTATCTTGTTTGATTATTTTTCCATTTAGATGATATGTATTAATATGTTTCTTGATTTAATTTTGTATTTTTTTTATCACGTAGTTTTCTTAGTTATTAATCCTTATTGATTAAGTTTCTTGGTCTTTGTTGTTGAGCGAGAATCTAAAAGGGAAAATTTCAGAAAAATTAAACTTGAAAAGTTGATGATAAGTGATGGTAACAATAACACATTTTGGCCCTAAGATTTGTTATTGTAAAATTTGTTTTCTTTATCAATATGATCGAATCAAGTTAGTTCCCACCGCTAGTATGCTTTAAGCATGTATTAATAAATAAATTATTGTGATTGTGTACACGTTCGCGTGACATAAATAGGATATTCAAAATAAAACCAAGGTACGTGTATGCGCGACTTTGGCTAAAATTTTCTTAAATAATTAAGCGTGACCAATTGTGTACACGTACGCATGACATGATTTAAGCACCGATTTTCAAATAAATTTAAGGTACTACACTTAGAATTTTAATAATCAAAATATACGTTCGCGTAACTTTGAATAATTCTTCTAGTAACTAAATATACTTTTTCTTAAAATTGTGTATACGTTTACGTAACACAAATAAAGATTAAAATGAACACTCGTAGAGACACCTTTAGGAATGAATTTCTAAAAATTACTGGAGTTACGTACACGCTCGCGTGACGTGATTTCGGTTTCTTTTTGACAACAAAACCAAAATACGCGCTTGCACAACTTCATTTAATTTAGTGTTGAGAATTATATACACGTTCGCGTGACATGATTTATGACACATCTCAATCTCAACGGATTTTATGCATATGTGACCCGTCTCAAAAGAACTCCTTGAATACAAAAGAATAATAAAATCGGTAAAAAATATAAAAATACACATAGGTATAAAATCAGTAATTAAACAATTTAGTCCAAGTTTAATCGTTAAGCGACCATGCTAGAACCACGGAACTCGGGAATTCCTAACACCTTCTCCCGGGTTAACAGAATTCCTTACCTGAATTTTTGGTTTGCAGACAATTTAAACAGAGTCAAAATTCCTCGATTTTGGGATTTTTTAATAAATAAATGGTGTCCCGGAACACCGTAAAAAATCTGGATGGCGACTCTGAAACAAATAAATAAATCCCAAATTGAATAATGTCACTTAAATTGGAAAATCTCCCTTATCCCACCCCTATCAGGAAAAAGGAGGTGTGACACGTTGTGTGGATGGTCGTGGAAGCATGACTGCCAAAAGATGGTATAAGTGTGAAATGTAGTCACTTGATGGATTGAAGATTTGGACTGAGAATAAAGAAGTGCAATATTGCATATTTGAGAATTTATGCCTAGAAGGCGTTCAGTTCATTTGGTTGTGGATTGTGGGGTGTTTGTTTCGACTATGACGGTTGTTCTCGCGTATTATGAGAGGAAGTGGATTAATATGGACCCATGTAAAGCTATTGGCCTATTTTGGTGCGATCAAGGTAGACTCGATGTTGGTGGATGGATTTAAATATGATTATGGTCTTCATGTGAGGCAGATATGTTCATTTCAGTAAAGCGCTCCTCAAGGAAGGGTGTTGGGATATCAGGTGTTGTTCCGTCCTCGTCAAATTCATGTGATAATATGATTGTGCCGTATGAGTTGTGAAACGGCTTGATAATTTCTTATGTGTTGAGATCTCCGCGTAGTGATGATGTTATGTGAGCAGGACAACTCTTGAGGTCCAGAGTATATATATATATATATATATATATTGCACCTCAGTTGTGCTTGAGTTTTGTGAGCATATGGCTTTGTCAGTCTCCCCATGATGGTATTATGCACTTAGCGTGCTTGTGACCGATATTCAGTAATTTGTAATAATGAGAAATTCAGCTCCGTGTATATTTCCTTATATGAGTTTTATGATGGGATCGGGTGGCACGCCGTCACGGGTATTTTATTGGGATCGGGTTGCACACCGCAACAGTGTGATGATGAGTAAGGTTCCTATATTTATTTTCTTATGTTTTACTTCCTATTTTCTGAGAAAAGTTCATATTAGTTGCGTGAGTTGAATAATCCCTTCCTGAGTCATTTCTTAGTTATCATGTTCGAGTTATGGCCTATTGGCGCGATGTGGTATCATGTGAGGCTGTTGGTCATGTTTGGGGTGATTTGTTGTCTGAGCAGTTCATACTGGGTGAGACGAGATTATCGGATGAGGGATCAGTGCGATAAGGTTATGTGAAGTGTATATTAAGGACAAATACCATTACTCAGGTTCATAATGAGGCGATGATTCTAGTCAAGATGAGATATTCAGTGATTTGTTAACTCTGCAGTTGGTTATGAATTGCTACACATCTCCTCTGTTGTGGTGGTATCGTCAGCATTATAGTAGGATGTATGTATATATATCATGAGGTGCATTGAGAGCATCAGATTCGTGCAATTTTGGCTATTTAGGTTCAGGGAATGTCATGGTGGCTAGATGATGAATTACACGGTGCACGGTGCTGATTCAGCAAAGGTACGCAGTCGTGTTCTGGTACCTCGTGTGGTAGTTAGTACGGTGTTCATATATTAGAAACAGACCTGGCAGAGAATTTCAAGTGTTGGAACTGGGTTATAAGCTTATTGTATGGATAAAAGAGGATATCTTCAGATTTGATCAAGCGAATGTGCTCAACTTGGTTGTGGTAGCACGGGCAGGTGCTCGAAATGTTAAACAGTGATTTCAGATAACTCTAGAGCATTTCTTAGCACGTTCGAGGACGAACGTCTGTTTAAGTGGGGGAGAATGTAACGACCTGAACGGTCGTTTTGAGCTCTAGCGCGTCGTTCAGCGGTTTGAGGCCGTGAGCAGCTTCTTTTTCGGTATTATGACCCGTAGGCGTGGTCAGAATTGAATTTCGGAAAGTTTAGAGTTGGTTTGGAAAAAAAATTCTCATTTCAGAAGCCTTAAGTTGGAGAAATGGACTAAGATTGGAATTTTTAGTAAACAACCTTAGAATTAGGATTTGAAGGTTCCTGCAGGTTCGTATGATGATTTCGTACTTGGGCGTATGTCCGAATCAGGTTTTGGATAACCGGGGAGCGTTTCGGCGTATATTGTGGAAGTCAGCATTTTTGAAGGAATTTCCTAAGTTTGGCTTAAAGAGCATTTCAGTGATATTGATGTCCGTTTGGGATCCGAGTCTGGGAATAGCTTCGTTTGGTGATTCTGGAGTTGGGAGCGCGATCAGAGGTGAATTCGGATGTCTGTAGGTCATTTTGAACTCATTTGGCTAAAGATAGAAATTCGAACGGAAGTGGAAATTTTGATATCAAGGCCGGAATGCGATTCCGGAATTTGGAGCAGGTCCGTAATGTCGAATATGATTTGTGTGCAAAATTTGAGGTCAATCGGACGTGATTTGATAGGTTTCGGCATCGGATGTAGAAGTTGGAAATTTCTAAGTTCATAAAGTTGGGATTTGGGTGCGATTCGTGGTTTCAATAATGTTTGATGTGATTCGAGGCCTCGAGCAAGTCCGCATTATGTTTTGGAATAGGTTGGTATAATTGGACGGGGTCCTGGGGGCCTCGGGTGGATTCCGGGTGGTTAACAGATCAATATTTGAAGTTGAGAAAAGCTGAAGTTGCTGGTGTCTGGTGTGACCTCCCCTTCGAGGCTTTGGCCACAGGTGCGGACAATGGGGCGCATGTGTGATTTTGGTCTGAAGCTGAGGAAGCCGTAGGTGCGGGATATTGGTCACACCTGCGGGAGCGCAGGTGCAGAGGTAGTATCGCAGGTGCGGAAATGAGGCTGGACAGAATGTTTTAAAACCGAGATTGTTGGCCATTTCTCTCATTTTTCTCTTGACTTAGGCGATTTTAGGAGGGCTTCAAGAGGGAAAATTCATCATCAATGTCAACAATTGTGATCTCAGTAGTATGCTTTACCTGTTGTACTTGTGATCTTGTCAGTAAAATATCATGTGATGCTTTCAATTAATATCTAAATCTCTGAGAAGGATAGAGTTTACTTTTCTTAATCACCTAGAAGGAGAATTGATTCTTCCTTGGATAATTCTGTTTCGTATAAATCTATAGAGTTTGGAACCCTGTCGAAATTGGCAAGTAAATCTGCAGAAAGGTTTTAAATATTATTCTCATGCTTATTAAAAGGAGAATTTTATCACTTCATTGAACAACAAATTTTCCTGATAAAAATGTGGTATTGGTGTGAATATGTGTAACTTTGGGTGCCTGAGTCACATGTATGATTCGCGAGCAGGATGACCCTGTATTTATGTATATTTATACGGGGACCCGAGTTGCCGGTATGATTCGCGGGCGGGGTAACCCTAGTATTATGTTAACCGCGTCGCATGTTCGATTCGTGAGCGGGGCAGATAGATGCATCTATGGTTCGTGTCGTTCGACCCTCGGCAGTGCACATTTTATTAATGTTGATCCGCGCCGTTCGACCCTCGGCATTTTCTTTCGTATGTGCTGCGTATTTCCTGTAATTATTACTGTTTACTGGCCTAAGAAGTTGTCAAAATTTCCAACTGAAATGAGGAAGATTTAATGTGTTAAATGTGAAAGAAGTTGATATTTATTATCCATGATTATTATTAAATTTGCCTATGATACTCATGCTTAGAATCTCACTTGATTATACTAAACTGACTTATAGCAAGTGTCAAATTCAAACTTTCGTCACTACCTCTCTGAGGTTAGGCAGGATACTTACTGAGTACACGTTGTTTTTGTACTCATGCTACACTTGCTGTGCATTTTTATTGCACAGGTACTTTCATAGAGATGTGGCTGGTTCGGAGACTTGGGCGAGCTGCATCATCCGAAGGCAATCCGCAGCTGACAGAGTCTCTCTCATATTTTATTTATTTTCATTTTAAATTCCTCGTCCAGTTTGTATTTCGGATAAGCTTTGTAGTATTTGTGAAATTCTTAGAATTTGCTCATGCACTTGTGACACCGGGTTCTGGGGTGTGTTAGGGGTGTATTTTATAAAAATGAAATATTAAACTGTCGTATTTACTTAGCGGATTTTATTAATTTATTATGTGTCGCGCCCCCTTTTTCTCCCTGAGCGCTCCTTTCGGGGCCGGTTGAAAGGGTTTATAACATTGGTTGGGACAACTCATTCCTTTTGGGAATGGGGTTTGCATATTTGAAGAGTCGCCACCTAACGATTTTAACGGTGCGTTAGGGCACCTAAAGGTTTCAATTACAACTACGTTACTAACCAGAGACTGGGTAAGGGCTTGAAATAATCCTAAGGAGAAGGTGTTAGGCACCCCTCAGGATCCACAAGTGTGGTTCCCAGCCAAATGGTTTCTGTGAATTTGTACAATGAGCAAATAACAAGTAAAGGCTCAAATAAGAGGGGATTTAAGTCTTAAGCATACGGATGTTTGAAAATAGTAAAGGAGACTAGACTTTGAAAGGATTACAAGCTAAGCATATAAAAGGTGTCCTAGGTTTATAATAATATGGATCACATCAATGCAAAACCCGGTAATCACTCCTCGAACAGGGGCCACACGTGGTATTAGCGCACCGGTCATCATATACATTTTCTACCCTTTCCCACCCCGTGAAAGAAACTAAATCGAGTGTTGGTCTCGACCTCTAACGCATGTTGTTACCCGTCCCTTCCTATCAGTCCCGGAGGAAATTAGGACTCCTACCCTAAAGGAGGTGTTAGGCAGACCCTCAGGTTTTAAAGGTGAAAATGCTAAGGCGGCATATAATGAACAAATAGAACTGCAGATAAAGGGGGTAGCACATAAACAGGAAAGGGCTCAAAGACCTCCACAAATAGTGCACATAAACAGCATGTCTCATACACAATTAAAGTCCACATTTAGGTTCAGATCCTAAGCATGACTCAAAGAGGAAAGTCTTAATCAGGCTTGCCTACTGGTTTTAAGCATGCTGACAGTCGAACACTAATCACAAAGGACAGTTCTGGTTATATTTTTTTATGCTGATTACCTAAGGCTTGCCTAAGTGTAAGATAACATGCAATTCTAGGTGTTGAAGATGTGCAAGGACTAATTACCAGTTGTTTAGAACAGGGGACTATTTTAGATATACGTATTTAGACTAAGTGCAGTTAAATGAATACAATCTTATAGCATGATGTCTAATGCAGCATGATGCATAGTAACCTAAACAAGATTTCCAAATGCACATAAAATCACAACATTATGCACCATTTCAGGAATAACAGAGGTGACAGATTTTAATCGTTGTTTACCTAGAACATGATCTCTACGTGTATAGCATGATGAGACATGATTGCAGTTTTGTTACCATTATTTATTCTAGGACAGGACTTCTAAATGAAGCTTCAGGACACGTTTAAAGCAATTTACTTAATTATTTGTCCTATAGGCAGGATCTCTAAGTGAGGGCAATGAATGATGATGTGCTGAAAGGAAAACAGTATATATGAGCCTAAGTAGCATGATATCTAATGCATGGCACGTGGTACCTAAACATGGTTGCTATTGCGCATAGAGAAAATAAACCTAGAAACATGGTCTCTACCCTTTATTATACTACAACATGCATATCACCCACTCATTTTCACTATCCGACCACAGAGTTGTTTACAATTAATTATTACAGACCATGGGATATGAGTTACACAACTGAAATAGAAGAAAAATAAGAAGTTAACTATAGGGAGCCTACAGAATAGGCTAAAGTCTCCAGGTCCTCAATGCCAGGTAATGTTTCACATCCTTTTCACAATCCGGGTGTGTCAGAGTTCCCTAGGGACCTCAAGGGATCCCGGGCAGTGCTCACACCAAGATTTCATAGCTAAGATAGAGTAAGTGCAGTGTGGAATGGCCAGCCTTTGTGTGTCAAAGTTCAGAGGGAGCTCAAGGATCCCAAGGCAATGTTCACACGAAGGGGGAAGAACCTAGACTTCTAAGAGTATATGTGAGAGTGCTTGACATAGTTTTGAAAAGGTTAAGTAAGAAAACAGTTTTGAAAAGGGTAAGTAAGAAGACAGTTTTGAAGAGGAAAACTTGATTGGAATACTTTTATAACAAAGAAGTTTAACCATTAAAAGGGCAGGAACACCAAGTTCAACATCACACAAAGGACAGGGAATAGTCCAACAATCACAAGCAGGGGTAATGGGATTTGAGGGACAGATACAGAGCATGTGAAGGCAAACATGTAGTAGGCAGTACACAATCGGAAGTTCCTAAGATTCAGGGGATTGGTGGATACAATAGAGTGTAGGATTATACTAACATAACAGGACCAAATAGTTCAAGACAGTAGGATTTACCCTAATCAAACTAATGTACCAAATATAGGCATGAAGATTCCATAGAATATGTATCAAGTACATAAAGGCATGCAGATTATGACAAATAGAATATAACTTATCATGTGAATGGAGTTCAGGATCCTAGTTACATGTTGAACAACAAAATAAGTAAAAGTAAATTAGAAACACAATGAATTGCAACAATAGTGGAAACATGTTGGTTTGAGAACTTAAATCTGAATTAGAACATACCAGTGAAGTGAAGAAAGCAGTAACACAACATGAAGTAGGAGATGCACAATAGTTAGCCTTGGCTTGCAGCCGACTAACTTAGAATAGTAGTAACTAGCACAGAAAAGAGAGGGAGCAGGGAGTTTTTAGTTGTGAGAGAGAGAGAGTTGAACAGGTTCATTCCTTTTTTATAATGAAAGAGTAGAGGTACTTATAGTTTTGAAAACAGGCAGAAGAGTATGGTAACAAATAACAGTTCACCCCAATTGTAGAAGTAAATTACAATTAGAATCCAATTAATACAAGTACTCATTTTAATTAAGGAGTAAATGTTCAAACAGATAAAAACAATGATAAGCAAGGAAAAGAATCAATTGAGGGAATGATTTTACCACATAAGGAGTAGTAAAAGTATATAGCACGCAATCAAGACAGAATACAGAATATACCAATTAAGGAAAGTGTATAAGAATTAATTGACAACAGGTTTATTCATAAAAATAAGGCAAGAGATGATTCAGATTCTAAAATTAGTCAGGAAATCTTCAAATCACAGGAAATCACTGTAACTCAAAGGAAAATACCACCATTTTAAGGAAATATTAGAAAATCAGGCAATCAGTATTACTCAAAGAAAAATACTCAAAAATCAGTAAAGAGTATGGTGTAAAAATCACTAAAGCACTAATCCTTATTCAGAGATTCAAAAATGGTAAAACTATACTGGAATAACACATATTAAGCAAAAATCAGGAACCCTAATCACGAAATTAGGGATATATATCAGAAAATAGCAGATAATTAAAGAAATCAACAGATAATCATAGTCTAGGCAGAGGCGACAAAGAATCAGAAATCCTAATCAGTAATTATAGAGAAAGAAATCACAAAACACATAGAGTATACACGCAAGCAAGGTAGTCATGCTAGAATAGGTAAACAATATTGCAAAATAAACTCAGATTCGCATATTGAACCCAGAAATTTGGTGTTTTTTTTTATCAAAATGAATCAAACAAAAGAGAACGGCTCAAATAATGCTTAAACACGATAAAATCACAGAAATAATGCTAAGAAACTAGAGGAAGAATTGTTTTAAAAAGGAGCTTGAAACCCTACTTTTGAGAAGTGAAGAGTCGTTTCAGAAAATAAGAAGATCTTTGAGGAAAACATGGAAGAACCTCATAATACATATAGACCTGTGACTGATCTAAAAGGATCGGGAGGTTTAAGTTAGGGTTCCAAAGAGAACCCAGAAAGGAGAAGAGAATAACTCGTAATTGCCGGTTTTAATCGAAAAGTGTAAAGATCTTTCTCGGACGGCCATGGGAGGTCGAAAAAATGGAATGAGATCGTAGAGGTGAGTGGAATGCCTCTGGTTCACTTGAAGGCCTCAAAACAGTGACACACGTTCAAGGGGAGCCATAAGGCTGGTAGGTGGTTTAATCACCATAGATTCCGGCAAGGCGATGGCCGGAGAAGGGCCAGGTCCACTGGAGGGAGTTGAAGGGACGAGAAAGAGTTGAGAGAGTTGAGAGAGACGTCTCAGAAGTGAGAGGGAGAGAATGAGAGACGGTGGGGGGGGGGGGTAGTCTTAGGTTAATTATGGTAATAGGCGATCTAGACTGTTGATTGAAATTAATCAGCGGTTCAGATTAAACAGGTACTTCGGCCGGGTAGGATAGTGTATTGGGCTTGGGGGTCTGGGCTATTTTAATTGGGTTAGGGACCAGGATTAATTAGGCTGGAATTTAAATAAAGAATGGCTATTTGTTAAATACCCATTAAAATTAGATAAATAACTAATAACAATGGCTAATAATCATATAAAATGAAATTAAGGATAAATAAGTGAAATTAAGGTAATAAATTAATATAGAAAATATAAAAAAGAATAATTATTGATTTAAATGGCATAAAATTTATAACTAGACTATAATTGCAAATTTATTGTAATTATGGTCAAATAATGCCAAATTGGCTAATTTGTGAAATAATTAAATACTAATAAGATTAAAAAATGATATATTGAGCTGAGAAATATTTTGAAATTATTTATAATACAATTTATGAATAATTTTTTAATATAAAAATACTGAATAAATTGGAAAAGAATTTAATAAAAATATGAAAAATTAAGGAAAAATATCAGTTATTATAAGGAGTGATTTTGAAGGTATATATGCAAATTTTAAAATAGTTTAAGGAAAAATTGGGTATCAACAGCTGCCCCTCTTTACCCGGGAATGATGAAAGAGTTGTCGGGTAAAGATATGATGGGCAATTTTGACCGAGTGGAAGTATCTTGAAAGGTTCAGGTCGCACCCTAGTTTCTGAGCCGCCTACATATCCCTATGTCTACAGGAATCAGGTCGTATGTAGTTCAGGAGCCATCGACGAATCGTATCGACGGAGCTTTTACAAGAGCGGACGCAACATATAGGACTGATTGAATAAACGGATTACGGGGTAATAGGAGAACTGAAGCGGGATCTCTCCTGCCGAGACAGTTGCTGCTTGTCGGGTTACCTGCAAATGAGTAATACAAGCATATTGTGCGTAATTCAAACATGATGCAAATTCTCGTTGGATTATGAATGTTGTCTTCGGACGGTTAAGGATGACGTCGTTAGACCATGATGTCCTGGGCCATGAATCGCTTGATGCAGGATTCGTAGGCCATGAAATGATGTTCTCGGGCCATGAAAATGATGCCTCCGAACCATGATGCCTTGAATAATGATATGCAAACTGATAAAAGAGATCCTCAGGCCATGACATGGTGTTCTCATGCCATGAAGATGGTGCCTCTGAACAATGACGCCTTTGAATAATGATTTGCAAATTGATAAAAGAGATCCTCAGGCCATGACATGGTGTTATCGATCCATGAAGATGGTGCCTCCGAACAATGACGCCTTTGGATAAGTTGGTGATATTTCAGCCCATGAAGATGCAATAGTATGATGCTGACAAGACAGAGCTTAGTCTTGCGAATTAAAGGGGCAGAGCTTAGCCCAAAAGGAAAGCGCAGTAAATAATGCTAGAGGCATTGGTTGCTTTTGAGAAGTAAATGGGAAGCAACGTTTAACCTGGGAAGGTAGAAAGGTAGCCTTATGCAAGATGCGAATGCAGATGGAGGTAGCGCTTAACCTCGGAAGGCATAAAGGTAGCCTTACACAAGATGCGAATGCAGATGGAGGTAGCGTTTAACCTCGGAAGGCAGAAAGGTAGCCTTATGCAAGATGCGAATGCAGATGGAGGTAGCATTTAACCTCGGAAGGCAGAAAGGTAGCCTTATGCAAGATGCGAACGCAAATGGGAGGTAGCGTTTAACCTCAGAAGGCAGAAAGGTAGCCTTATGCAAGATGCGAATGCAGATGGAGGTAGCATTTAACCTCGGAAGGCAGAAAGGTAGCCTTATGCAAGATGCGAATGCAGATGGAGGTAGCATTTAACCTCGGAAGGCAGTAAGGTAGCGTATGCAAGATGCGAATGCAGATAGAGGTAGCGTTTAACCTCGGAAGGCAGAAAGGTAGACTTATTCAAGATTAAGGAAGGAGAACAGAAATTCTTAGCTGGCGTTAAATTGCGGTAGAGCATTGTGATAATGAAGCATCGTTTGTGCTGATAATAAATCTTGGCATGTGCGACGAGTTTGAGGAACGATGTCTGTCCTTTGAGCGGATAATATGTTTTGGGGCTTTTGCAATTTTGTGCCTGCATCCAAAGAAATATTGTGAGTTTTGTAAAGGGGGAAGGTTAGTTCGTACTCCCGCTGACTCTGCTTGGCTCGTTTGCTTGATCATGATGATACTGTATGTATCATTGGGGTAGCATTCGCGAAACAAGCTGCTTCAGAAAAAAATAAATATGCATGATTTTGTAAAAGTATAATATATAATCTAAAATAGTTTTAGATGAACCAACGACATGACACGGCTTGAGACATTGCAATCTATCCTGTTGCGGGATTTTGAGGGTCCTCCTCAAAATTCTGTCCCAGTTTGTTGGGCGAATGCCTCTGACTGCTGCTCGCGCGGCAATTGGCTGAACTTGCTTCAGAATTTTGAGGGTCCTCCTAAAAATTCTGCCCCAGTTGGCTGGGTGAATGCTTGTGGACTGCTGCTCGCTTCAGAATTTTGAGGGTCCTCCTCACAATTCTGCCCCAGTTTCCAATTGCGCGGAAAAATAGATTTTTATTGAATTGTGACCGAACCCATAGGACTGCCTATGTATCCCCTATTAAACGGGAATCAGTTCAGGCGTAGTTCAAATTACATCACTGAGAAATCATAAAGATTACATGTAGTAGCGCTTGACTGCATCTGAATTGATCGGTTTCGGCCAAACTTCTCCATCCATTTCCGCAAGTATGAGTGCTCCACCTGTCAGCACTCTATGAACCATGTATGGACCTTGCCAGTTGGGAGAGAATTTCCCCTTGGCTTCATCTTGATGCGGAAAGATTTTCTTTAACACCAGCTGCCCTGGTGTGAATCGTCTCGGCTTAATTTTCTTATTGAAGGCCCTGGCCATTCTGTTCTGATATAATTGACCATGATATACTGCATTCATTATTTTCCCATCTATGAGGGCTAGTTGCTCATAACGGCTCCTTACCCACTCTGCATCGATGAGCTCAGGTTCCTGTATAATTCTTAGAGATGGAATCTCCACTTCGGCAGGAATAACAGCCTCTGTACCATAAAATAGCATATAGGGAGTTGCCCCTGTTGATGTGCGGACAGTGATGCGGTATCCCAATAAAGCGAATGATAACTTTTCATGCCACTGCTTGTGCCTTTCTATCATCTTCCTTAGTATCTTTTTGATATTTTTGTTAGCGGCCTCTATGGCTCCGTTCATCTGAGGTCTGTATGCTGTGGAATTTTTGTGTTTGATCTTGAGAGTTTCACACATAGTTTTCATCAAGTCACTGTTGAGATTAGAACTATTGTCGGTGATTATTGACTAGGGAACTCCGAATCGATAAATAATGCGGTCGCGGACAAAGTCGACGACGACTTTCTTAGTAACTTCTTTGTAGGAGGCCACTTCGACCCATTTAGTGAAGTAGTCAATGGCGGCCAAAATGAACCTGTGGCCATTAGAGGCGGAATGCTCGATTGGCCCAATAACGTACATACCCCAAGCGGCGAACGACCATGGTGAACTAGTTGCATTGAGCTCACTTGGAGGAACCTTTATCATATCCTCGTGTATCTGGCAGCGGTGGCACTTCCGAACATACTGGATGTAGTCCATTTCCATAGTCATCGAAAAGTAACCAGCTCGGAGTATCTTCTTTGCTAGAACAAAACCGTTTATATGTGGGCCACAGGTCCCAGAATGAATTTCTTCCAGCAATTTTGATGCTTCTTTTGCGTCAACACACCTTAATAACCCCAAATTGGGGGTCCTCCTATACAGGATTCCTCCGCTGTGAAAGAAATTGTTGGACAATCTCCGAAGTGTGCGTTTCTGAGTGGAATTTGCAAGCTCGGGGTATTCTCATTTTGCCAAGTACTCATCGATGTCATGAAACCAAGGATTTCCTCCTGCTTCTTCTTCGACATGGGCACAGTAAGCTGACTGATTATGGATATTTATAGGAATAGGGTCAATGAAATTCTTGTCCGGATGATGCCGGATCATTGAGGACAAAGTAGCTAATGCGTCGGCGAACTCATTCTAGATTTTGGGGACGTGCCAGAACTCTATCTTTGTGAACCTCTTTCTTAATTCCTGTACGTGATGCAGATACGGAAGTATCTTGGAATTCTTTGTTGCCCACTCTCCTTGAACCTGATGTACCGATAGGTCTGAATCACCGATCACTAACAGCTCCTGGACGTTCATGTCAATGGCCATATTGAGCCCCAAGATGCAGGCTTCATATTCGGCCATATTGTTGGTGCAAGGGAACTTGAGTTTGGCGGATATCGGATAATGCTGACCGGTCTCTAATACTAGGACTGCTCCAATACCAACTCCCTTGAAGTTTTCCGCTCCATCAAAGAACATCCTCCTACCATCATAGGATTCTGCAATATCTTCTCCTATGAATGATACCTCTTTATCAGGAAAATATGTTTTCAGGGGTTCCTATC
This sequence comes from Nicotiana knightiana, assembly GCA_005239525.1. Taxonomy (NCBI): domain Eukaryota; kingdom Viridiplantae; phylum Streptophyta; class Magnoliopsida; order Solanales; family Solanaceae; genus Nicotiana; species Nicotiana knightiana. Next base: position 10,984 of record ML400632.1, on the reverse strand, counting down.
CTCCGTCTACGGGATTCTCAGCAAGATGGTCCACCAGAGCTTGTCCTTTAACTACCTTCGGAGTCATGTAAACAATGTCGAATTCGCTCAGCAGGATTTGCCACTTGGCTAGCTTGCCAGTGGCCATGGGCTTCTGAAAGATGAACTTTAATGGATCCATCCTTGATATGAGATATGTTTTGTAGGAACAGAAGTAATTCCTCAGCTTTTGGGCGACACAAGTTAGAGCACAACAGGTACGCACTAATAGAGAATTTCGGGCCTCATATGGAGTGAACTTCTTGCTGAGATAATAAATGGCTTGTTCCTTCCTTCCCGTTTCATCGTGCTGCCCCAGAACGCAGCCGAAAGATGCATATAACACTACAAGATAGAGTAACAAAGGTCTGCCTGGCTCGGGCGGTACTAGGACTGGCGGTGTTGACAAATATTCCTTGATTCTGTCGAAAGCCTTTTGACAATCATCGGTCCACTTGGTCGCAGCGTCCTTCTTCAGCATCTTAAAGATTGGCTCACGGATGACTGTAGACTGTGCTATAAATCGGCTGATGAAATTAAGCCTCCCCAAGAAACTCATCACATCTTTCTTATTCCTTGGTGGTGGTAGTTCTTGAATGGCTTTGACTTTTGATGGACCCAATTCTATTCCCCGGCAGCTTACAATAAACCCCAGCAACTTCCCAGCAGGAACCCCGAATGCACACTTCGCGGGGTTTAGTTTCAGATTGTATTTTCGCAATCTATTGAAGAATTTCCCCAAATTCTCCATGTGATCAGCAACTTACTTTGATTTGATAATGACATCATCCACGTACACCTCGATCTCCTTGTGAATCATGTCATGGAATATGGTGGTCATGGCCCTCATGTAGGTGGCCCCTGTATTCTTTAGGTCGAATGGCATCATCTTGTAACAATACACTCCCCACGATGTGATGAACTCCATTTTCTCAGCATCTTCCTCATCCATCCAAATCTGGTGATAACCGGCGAAGCAATCCACGAAGGACTGCAATTCATGCTTAGCGCAGTTGTCAATCAGAATGTGTATATTTGGTAAGGGGAAGTCGTCTTTCGGACTGGCGCGGTTGAGATCCCGGTAGTCGACACAGACTCTGACCTTCCCGTCCTTCTTTGGCACAGGTACAATGTTGGCTAACCATGTTGGGTACTCCACTACCCGGAGAACTTTGGCGTTGATCTGCTTGGTAACTTCTTCTTTGATTTTCAAACTCATGTCGGGTTTGAACTTTCTGAGCTTTTGTTTCACCGGTGGAACGTTGGACTGGTTGGAAGTTTGTGAGCCACAATAGACGTACTTTGACCAGTCATGACATCATACGACCATGAAAATACGTCCTCATACTCTTTTAGAAACTCTATGTATTCTTTCTTTTCTGATGGTGACAAATGAATGCTGATGCGAGTCTCCTTGACATTTTCTGAATCTCCCAGGTTGATAACTTCAGTCTCGTCCAGGTTGGACTTAGGTTTGTTCTCAAAGTTCTCAATTTCTTTGAAAATTTCGTCAGGTATGTCGTCTTCGTCTGAATCAATGTCTGTTTGTTGCGTTGTCTCATTGCATGTCACAGTCATCGGTTCATCAAGACAAGTAATAGTAATGTTGTATAAATAAAGTAATGAGAGAAGACAATAGCAATAAATATAGGATTCGTAAGAGAAATTTAGAAGATGCTTTGATGAATCGAATAATTGTTTTGAACATTGAAGATCTTATTGCAGAAATTGAAAAATGCAGGAGAAGGAAAATCATTTAGTAAGTAAAACAGTAAATAATGCTTGTTTTAGCCTTGCTACCCCGAGGCTCGTCGGGCTTTGGTTGTCCTGATAGACCAGTTCTTGAGATATCTCCCTTTGCTTACAGTCTGTACGGAAGGGCCTTCCTCCCCCTCCTCCTCGAGAACAACACAACAATCCATATCCTCGTCCTTTAGGAACAAACTCCTCATCACTACAAGTGCTTATTCTTCGTCTGATCCGTAAATAATGCCGGCCTGCTTGAAAGTCTGCTCAAGATGAGGTATCGGCTGCTCCAAAGGGTAATAGGGACCGCGCCAAGGTGGCGACCTGTCGTTGAATTCCTTCCAAGTGTACTCATACCCCAGACCGAAATTTGTACCATGTTTCTTGAGTTTTATGGGCTTTGTGATCCCTTGGAGGTTCTTATCGAGCCCTTTTCCTAGATCATATCCTCTCCAGTTTAGGATACTCTCAATCTTTCTATCCCACCACTTGTCCTTGTCGATATCATTGACCCGCTCAATATGGTGGTAAGTCCCCCCGCCTATCTTCCCTTTTCCCCCAATCACCGAAATAGTTTGACGACTATAAATGGGGTTGCTACCATCACCATGAATAATCACCTATTGGTGGTTCCACTCAAATTTTACCGCCTGATGTAGCGTTGACGCTACAGCCCCAGCAGCATGAATCCAGGGTCGTCCCAACAATAGGTTTTAGGATGCTGGCACATCTATCACCTGGAAATCCACTTCGAATCAAGTCGGTCCCATCTGCAGACATAGACTGATCTCCCCCATAGTGGACCTCTGAGAACCGTCGAAGGTTTTCACATTGATTGCTCAATCCTTTATCTCATGTAGCCCTTTACCCAATTTCTTGAGTGTTATCAATGGACAGATGTTATGACTGGAACCTCCATCGATCAAGCATTGCACGGTGATGTGCAGCGCTTTGTTGTGCCCCAATCCTTCAGGTGGTAGCTCGTCCTCATGAAAAGTGATTTTATGACTCTCTAGTACCTGGCCTACCATATTGGCCATTTCCCCGCTAGTGATGTTGTTTGGCACATATGCTACACTCAACACTTTCAACAAAGCATTTCTGTGTGTTTCAGAATTCTGCAGTAAAGAGAGGATGGATATCTGTGCCAGTGTCTTGTTCAGCTGGTCGATGACTGAATAATCCTTAGCCTGTACCTTTCTCCAAAGTTCATCGGGACCTGTTTCGATAAGGGGAGGTCGGTTGGCAGCCTGCTTGCTTGACTCGACCAGATGCTCAGGGTGTAGAACCTACCAGTTCTCGTCATGCCCTGTGCTGCTACAGCTTCCTCAGACCTGACCTTGCCTTTCCTTCTCGCCTAGGCTGTGTAGTCCCAAGGGATAGCGTTTGAATTGAAGGGTGTCTTGGTTGACATTGCCACCGAAATTGGTGCGGCCATCCTTACTTCAAACGGAATGTGTTTTTGGGGTGGCAAGACTGCGACCTCGAATGGTGTCGGTGCATTTGCTGGAGATACAAACTCAACTTCAATTGGCACTGGTGACTTTGCAGGTGGCGCTGCTTCAAACTCAAATGGTATAGACATATTCACCTCAGCGTCCTCAAATGGTTGAATTTGGACTATGATCGTTTTGAGAGTGACTGCGGGTTTCTCTGGGTCATCGCCTTCTACGATCAACCCAATTGATCCCTCAGGATCCAAATCATCTTCTATTTCAATCATATGGATACTTCTACCCTTATGGTCTGGCAAAGGATTGTCGTGGACGTTTGGAACGGGGTCTTTTACCACAATAATCTTGTTGTCAATGAGAGCCTGTATTTTGTCCTTCAGAGAGCGGCATTCTTCGATGGTGTGTCCTTTCATGCCGGAATGGTATGCACGGGATTTGTTTGGGTTAACCCACTGAGAAAGGTTCTCAGGGGGTGGTAGCAGGGATAGGTGTGACATAACCAACAGCTTTGAGCTTCTCATACAGCTGGTCAATGGGCTCGACTATGGCGGTGTATTGCTTTGGAGGGCGACGGTCAACATTAGGACGAGGTCTAGGGAAGTTTTGGCGTGCAGGGAGTGATTGGTAATGGGATGCCTGGGAATTATAAGTGTGGTAGACAGGAGCGAGTTGTGAGTACCTGGTGAAGCAGGTTGATATGTGGGTGGCGGAGATTGGTAGGAAGGTGGTGGAGCTTGGTAGTTCGGTGAGGGTGGATGGTAGGAAGGTGGTGGAGCTTGATAGTTCGGGTTTGGCTGGTATGCGAGTGGAGGTGTTGGATAAGTTTGGTATTTGAGTGGGGACTTGTCTCTTTGTGCAATTATTACGGCTCCCACGTCTCTCTTATTTGACACACCACCGGACTGTAAAGCCTTGTTAGTGGCTTGCAAGGCTTCAAAATTTTTAACCATACCGCTTTTAATACCTTCTTCAATCAGTTCACCCATTTTGATGATGTCGGAGAACTTGTGGCCTTCAACCATCATCAACTGTTCATAATACTGTGGGTCCTGAGCCCGGACAAAGAACATGTTCATCTGCTCTTCTTCTAGAGCAGGTCTGACTTTAGCGGCTTCGGACCTCCAGCGAGTAGCATAATCGCGAAAGGTTTCTATGGGTTTCTTCTTCAAATTTTGAATGTAGAACACATCTGGTGCGTTCTCTGTGTTGAATCTAAATCAGTCCATAAAATCAGACGCTATGCTTACCCAGTTTGACCATTTCTTGGGGTCTTGGCTGATGTACCAAGACAGTGCGTCTCCCTTCAAACTCCTCATGAACAGCTTCATGCGGATTCTTTCATCCTTCCGAACGCCAACCAATTTGTCGCAATAGGTCCTCAGATGGACTATCGGATTACCAGTACCGTCAAACATTTCGAACTTTGGAGGTTTGTACCCCTCGGGCAGTTCGACATCAGGTTGGATACAAAGGTCTTCATAATTCAACCCTTCAATTCCCTTGGTTCCTTCAACACCCTGGACTCGGCTGGTCAGTTTCTTAAGCTCCTCAGCCAGGTTCTTGATATGTAAGTCCTTTTCGTCAGACTCGGATGCCTGTGAGATAAGCGGAGTGGAGGGTCACGGTTTCCACATAGATGTGATTGTTATAGGTGTGGAAATGGTCCTTTGTGGGGTTGTGAGGTTTTGGGATGAGTAGTGGAGTGTTATTTGAGATGTGGCAAGCATTGCACTACGTCGGGAGAGTTTTGTTCTTTGGGGGAGTGACGTGATGGTGAGGTGCGGGATGATTTTGTTGTCTTGGGATATTTTGTGGAGGTGCGGGGTTTTGAGCATTTGGAAGGTTAACGTCGGGGACGTTGAGGGAAAATGACAAGTTGGCCAGATTTCGGACTTGATCGAGTTTTTCCTAAAACTTCAGCAATTTCTGTTCAAGTGGTGACATGCTTTCATGCAGGACCTGAATACCTCGGCCATCAGTGGCCTCTGCCCGTTCAATCATATTCTTCTTTCTGGTGCCGCTGGACTCTTCCATCTTACTTTTTCATTTGTCTTTGCCCTTAAGAGGACTAGGAGGAGGAGTAGGTGGAGGGCCCTTGGATCTTATGTGATAGGCTGATGATGCCAGAATGCACGAACTAACCTTTGGGGAGGGGAGTAAGAAAAAGAAATAAAAACAAAAGGTAACCAAGTCAGTGAGGATTATGAAAAGAATATTGCGGTATTTAAACACATAATGTGGAAATGTAAAGCGCGTACTAAGTTGGGAACCTCTTTGTGCTCTAGGTAGGCCTAGAGAAAAATTGATTTGGAGAACTTAAAATGCTAAATGCCTCATTTTATTGATAAGAAAAAATAGACAAATCCCAAAACGATAGACGAAAAAGAAAAGTCACTAATGGCCATTGGCCTTATTAAATTGATAGAAAAATAAAGACACTCATATCTACTTGGTCCCAGAAGGACCTTCCCCAGACTCGGCATTCTTGCTTTCCTTGTACAGTTTTCCCAGCTTGCGAAGTCCCAGCAACAGGTAGGTTCTGGCAATGTATCCTCCTGCAGCTCCCTCAGCATTTTGACAATCTTCGACTCTTTTGATGAACTTTTCTTCCAGCTCGACTATACCTCGTTCCAAGTACCCCAGCCTCTTGTTGGAGTTGATAGCCATGTTCTTCCATTCCTCGATCAGTTTCTTGTTGGACTCATGTATCTTGTGGTTGTCATCCTCAGATTCTCGGATCCTTTTGCTCAATTGGTTGTATTTGACTTGTGCCTCGGCCCTTTTATCTATAACCCTGTGACCTCGGACATACCCCGGATTGCTCTGGCCACCCAAATCCTCTTCTAACCAACCAAGATAGAAAGTGGTATGATCACGCTCAACTATGTCTTATAGAAAGACTAAACGGGCGCTGCAAATATAATCTGGGGTATTACACCCAAAGTCGATGCCACAGGGAATTTTTACGTATCAATTGAGTCTATAAAATACTAAACTGTTATTTAATCAAGTTTCTCAAGACTTTGAATATCAATTGGGTGATGTTTAATTAATTCTACAATCACTAATAATGAACTAGCAGTTAACTAACAATTTAATGTAACAATGATAATAAAGGGTCTAAGGTTGTGGTTTCCCCCGTTAGTGAGTTCTTCCTTGGATAATTCTTATAGTTTAATTGGCTATCTCTGTCAATCATGAACGCTCTAACTATCATCAATCTCTCTCAAGTTATAATGATAATTTACTAAACGCACTCTCCCAAGTCACGCTATCTAGATCGCAATACAGTTCACTTTGGATTGCACCCAAGGTATCGTTATCTCTAATCTAACCTTTAAACCCTCGGTTATGACTTTCGTCTATACTCCGGGTATGGTGTTGTTCAAGCAATTACCTAAATATGCACTCTTTCTCAAGTAAATACATAATAAATAGGAATAGTTAATCAAGGGCCCTTTCAATCAACTATAATAAGAACGTAGTTGAACACAACGAGATTAATCAACCAAAATATATTAATATCACAATGAACTCATCCCCAACGGGTTCTACCGAAACCTTAGACTAAAGAATTTAGCTACTCATGTTATTGAGAATCAAAACTAAAATAAGTTGCATAATTGAAATACAAAGTAATGAATACTAGATGTAGAAATCGATGTTTTTGGCACTTCAATGATTTTCTTCTGTTGAATCCTTTGAATGCCTTCCGAACCGCTTAGTTGTGTGTTTTAGGAGTCTATTTATATGTTTAGGGCGAACCCTAAACATGTAAGGGACTTCTATTTCGACCGGGAAACACTTAAATTGTCAAACTCGGATTTGGCCGAAACTGGGACACTCGGGCGTTTGGACCCAAAGGCCTGGCTAACGCCAGGCTAGGGCTGGCGTTTCATCCCTAACGCCTGGATAACGCCAGGCTAGGGCTGGCGTTTCAGCCCTAACGCCTGGCATTGGTTAGGTTGTAGGGCTCTGTCTCCCGGTTGTCTCCTTTTGTGTATTTTTCGACGTATTTGCATCCCTTTAGCTTCGTTTCCATCTCCAACTCACCTACACATGAAATAACTCCATTAAGAACATAAAACGTTTATTTTTATCATTAATGCACCTCAAATGTAAGGTATATTACATATTAAACTATGCATTTTAGTCTCGCATCAAGACCCCACACTTAAACCTTTGCTCGTCCTCGAGCAATCAAGCTACACTCATGTACACAACTTATTAAGCAAATCTCTTAACACGTTATACCAAGAATATTTAAAACATTTCAAACACAGAGATGTGACCTCCTCGCCTCAATAATCAACTCACAAATACCATTCTTTATTCACAATTCACTAACTACTCTAACTTAGAGGTCAACAACATTACCTTTCCGTCATGAATCATGTGCCCTCACCAAATCAAAAAGCTAGTTCCTCACACAATAAAATTTAAGAACACTTAGGAACTCAAGATCGAAAGAATTCACTCGCTCTCAGAATTAAAACATTCATATGCCACACAAGACATACCATATGCTTGCCCGTAGTGTAATTACTAATCGAGCTCATTCAGTCTAGGATCAATTAGGACTTCAATTTGGTTGTAATGTAGGTTGCAGGACGGATAGGATACATTTGGATATAAGAGTGACTACACCTCCCTAAGCACATTAATACATATACTTTCGCATTCAACCTCAAACTTATATTAAGCCAAACTCCACCTTCACATCAATGTTATTACCCCATACTTCTTTAAGCACAATTACATTAAGAGTCACCACAATATTTTTTTTCTTTCAAAACAATACAACTATTTATTTTCTATTTTTTTTTCTTTTCTTCT